>CATIWQ010121557.1:0-14524 GCA_949673415.1 Euphorbia schlechtendalii | reverse complement strand
GGACTAATTTTAATTATTATAATATATTGTAATTTGAATTCAAATTATCATTTACTATTGAATTACAAAAATTTAATAATTGCTTTAATTAATAAATATTTTTATTTTATTATCTCATATCACGTATTCTAATTAATTAATACTACAATTATAAATAAAAATATTATTATATTATAATTACATTAATACTATTTTTACTATATTTTATAATCAATTTTAACTTCATTAAATAATAATTATTTTTCTATATTAATATTTTATAATCGCACTTACCATTTGTAGAAAAACGAATCTTAATTAAAAATAATAAAAATATATCAAACGATTATATTTCTTGTCATTTAAATATATCTTATATTTCTAGAGTTATCACAATTTACAAATTTACTTTAATTCATTTTTACTTTGTTAAATTTAATTGGCATGCTTATGTTGCTAATTTAGGTTGGTTGACAATTTTATCTCAATTAATTGTATTGTTGATACAAATACATGTGTTTTATTTTTGAATATTTTTGGAATACAAAATATGGAAAAAGTTTCACTAATGCAAAGTTGTATCGCCACATTCGTGAAAACCGATGCATATGTTAGTACAATTGAATCACTTTTGGCAAAACCGATTTAATTGATACTAAAATATGATTTAGTAAACTTCAATTGTATAGGTTTTGTCAAATTCGATATATAATTGATACTTAAATATGATCGAAATAAATTTCAATTGTATCGATCTTCCAAAACCGATGAAAATATTATGTTCAATTGAATCATTAATTTAGGTCTTCTATTGATACCAAAATATGATCATAATAAATTTTAATTATATAGGTCGTCCATAACCGATGCAAATGTTAGGTCAATTGAATCGGTTTTGGAAAAATTGATTTCATCAATACTAAAATATTATTGATTAGAATTCAGTTACATCAATGCATTCAAAACCGATAAAATTGATATTTCAATATACTTCAATTACATATGTTTTGTGAGAATTAAAATTTATATACACTTTAATTACGAAGTAAAACTCAAATAGACAATCTAGCCTAGCGGTAGTTTAGGGACAATGAAATCAAGTTAGGAGTCCTGGGTTTGAAACCCTCTGGGTGCTCTTTTTCTCTTCTTTTTTCTTTTTTTTTTACAAATACGAAAAAGCGATTGACTTGTTGAATCATTTATATCGCTTTTCTTTGAAAATCAATAGATAATCGATACAATTAATGAAAAATATGATTACAACATTAAGGCTGTAGAATCGGTTTCACCAAATTCGATGTCATTGATACACAATTGTATCGTTTCTATAACTGATACAATTACGTTTTGGGCTATTATATACAACATTTGTATAAATTCAAAACCGATGCAAATGGCTATAAATAACCGATACAATAGCTCATCTATGTACTAGTGTTTGTTATTGTATCAAATTAAGAAGTTCTCGTCTAAATATAAAAATTTCGGAGTGATATTATAGATGATATAGAATTGAGGACACCCATCAATAGCTACACACACTTTACCGATTAGATATTAATTTTGCTGCTTAAATTTATCTATTTCATAAAATTTTATAGCCAAAATTTACCACCCAACTAAGAAATCCGGACATCACCCCAACAAAGCAAATTGGCATCACCCACTCCTCAATAACCCATTTGTAAGGTATATTCGGAAATAGGTCATAAATATAATTTCGAAATATCAAGTTTAAGCGACTTGAACTCCCGTGGGTATAAAAAGGTATAACATCGAGGAATGTTATTCGTATCCTCTAAAGCATAAGATGCAAATAAAATGTCCAAAATTGAAAAAGTACAATGAAACAAACATAAATGTAAAAACTTATAGTTTTGATTTCAATATTTTATAAAATAAGATTATTATAAGACACAATCAGACATAGTCTAAGTAGTACATTCACAAAATAAATGGGGTGACCAGGATTCAATTCATGGCATCTGTAATTGCTTCAAAATAATAATAATAATAATAGTAATAATAATACACTAAGTTCGAGCGAATCAGCAATTTAACATGGCCAAACTAGCCCGACTCTTACAAATAATAACAATAAATATAATAGTAAGACACTAAGTTGTTTTTCAAAAAGTAAGACACTAAGTTCGAGCGAATTAGCAGTTTAACATGGCCAAACTAGCCCGACCCTTTAGCTGCAGTCCAACACAAGCAAAATCAAAACGTAGATTCCACCTTTAGATGAAAGAACCTACCAGAAGGGCCGTCATTAGGCAACAATGCCAATCTCACCACATTTCCAGCCCCTTGTTCAACAGTCAAAGGTCCACGGTCGTAATTTAAATCTGTTCTTAAATACCCTGGACACAGGCAGTTGATGCGAAAACCGGGTAACTCCTTCGCCAAGATTCTCGTCAAGGCATTGATACTCGCTTTCGAGACTTTATACGCAGAAGCAACAGCAGGCCAACCTTTGCTCTCTGCTGAACCCTCTCTAAAATCTTTAAGATACTGCCTCAATACTCCATCTATTCTCTCGTATGAAATCTTGTTTGGATCGCTTAACACTTCTCTAGCCCATCCATGCTCAACATACTGATCAGACCAAACGTATGAAAGATTAAGTTTCACCCTTACATTTGTACGTAGATGGAAAAGCTTTTCAGAGATTCAAGGTTTTATCAGTAATGAGAAAGGTAAAAGAAGTACCACCTTGAGCGTCCCCACTAAAGATGAAACATTGACTATTATGGGTGACTCAGACAATTGGAGGAGCGGAATAAGTGCTTCGATCATTCTCTTGGCACCATAGTAGTTTATGTTTATGCATTCTTCAGCTAACTCGTATGTTTGAATTAACATTTCTAACCAATTTTCTGGATTTACCTGGAACCATTGCAGAATGCGAATTATAATAGCATTCTTATAGTTTATGTTTATGCTACAAAATATGTGATTGCTCATCAATTTGATAAATCTCATAATTAAAGAATACAATTTTGAGGTTATTGTCTCATGTTATCCCAGAATGACAACTTTTGGAGAAACAAACAGAAAACAATAACAAAAAGCAAGAAGGAAAGTTAACTTAATTACCCCTTCATCATAATTCTCTTTAGCTCCAAGAACTCCGGCATTGTTCACCTGCAAATAGTTGTGACATTTTTCATCAACAAAATCTATAAACTATGAGCAGTTAAGCTTCCAGAGGTTCAACAACAATGGGCATTTTCTACCAACTATAACATAGAGATGATATTCAACACGTGAATTGAGAAAACATACCAATTAAAACTTGCTCTCTGTTATTGCAATAGGCTTTACCATGAATTATTTTAACTGTAAACTAATTAAATGCAAAAGTGAACATTTTTCACGTACCGAGTGACAATATAAAAGGACGATAAACTTTTGTTTTAGACCATTAAGGATGAGTTTGACTTGATGCCAACCTATTTTCGAAATATCGGTAGAAAGCTTGCAAATAACAGTTTTTGAACCGCATAAATCTTCCTAAATTAATAAGACAAGATTCCAACTCTCACTATTTTAGGAAATACTGATTTATATGATAAGATTAATTAACTGTAATATGCAATTTCGATTGCGGTGAACCATTTCAGTTAATTTTTATTATTAACACTCCTTTTTCTCATAAACTCAGATTTTGTTTGGTTTTCATTACGAGGTGATCGTGGATGGGTGTTAAACTCAGATTTTTATTCGTACCAAGATATCAAGCTTTCCGAACTGCGATTTGATGAATACAGCAAGAGCAGCGATACTGGCAGAGTCAGTTACATCAAGTTGATGGAAAAGCACAAAATCAGAGAGACCTGAATCTTTGAGTTGTTGAACAGATTCAAGGCCTCTTTTCTCATCTCTGGCCGTTAAAATTACCACTATACCATTGGAAGCCAGCTGCTTACATATTCCAAATCCTATCCCCTTGTTCGCCCCAGTGACCACTGCATATCTGAAATCAATTAAGGAGTATCAAATTAGTTACCGTATCCTCAAAAAGTATGATATAGTTAAGAAGAATGAGCGTTAATAGATGGTTACCTCTTGCTCTCTTCTGCCATTGAGCAGAAAATTAAAGCAAGTTTCTCTTAATCTACTATTATCAGCTGAATCAGAGGTGAATTGGAGTGAAGATAATGAAGGTGAAGGAACGACAACCATATATGGATTATATTTGAAAGCTAAGACAAACCACACAGACGGCAAACAAGTCAAATCTACGTTCATTTGACCGTTTGATTTTTCTATTTTTAAGTATTTAACAAAATGAATCCTAATGAAAAAAATTGTGTTCGTAAGGGATTCAATTTACTTTATTTGTATTTAGATTATAAATTTTTAAATCTTGAATTTTACAAATAAATTGAATTTAATTTAATCTTAAAATTTTGTTTCCAAACAGGGGAAGAAAGCCGTTGTACGGGCCCGCCCTGCCCGAGCCCGCTTCAACGAGCCTGGTTTGGACACTCGTTTTTTAAAAAAGCCCGGCCCGAGCCCGTCGAAGTCCGAAGATTTATGGGCCGGGCTTGGTAATGACCCCCTGAACTTGTCCAAAAAGAACCGTTGCCAACCTGAACTTTGAAATGTGACAGGTAGCCTCATGTACTTGTCTAAAATGCATCACTTTACCACCTTTTGCTGACCTGGCTTACTACGTAAATGATCATCAAAATACATGCGCGTAAAGTATGTTGGTGGCATAGAAAATGAATACAAAAAATCTATAACATTCGTATTCTTACAATTCAAAATCATTAATATGTTCTTCATCTTCTTCAAAATTTCATCTCTATTCTGAAAATTTCTTCAATTAATCATAATATTGTATTGATTCTTGACCCGTCGTGTTCATTTTCTTGTTCTTGAAGCCGATATTTTTACGAGGGGGTAAAGTGACACTTTTTAGACAAGTACAGGGGACTATCTGTCACATTTGAAAGTTCAGAGTGATAATAGCCCTTTTTGAACAAATTCACGGGAGTGTCCACGCATTAAACCTTCATTAAATATATAACCTAATATAAAAATATTTTTGAAACCTTTTATCTTACGCAAAAGAATTCAAATCAAAGGTCCATCATTCTTATTTCACCTGAAACTTTGAAATGTCAGAACTGGCTCCCCAAATCATGGCTATAATGGCAAGAGCTAAAGGAGTTGATAGCATCTTACAATCATCAACAATTAACGTACATCACTGTAAGCTGAGCTTAAAAAAGAATGCGATTATCAACTTCTACTATAAGTCTTTTAACATCTTTTATAATACAGAAATATACGAAGGCAATGAACCCGAAAAGAGGACTTTTAATAGAGCAAGAAAACTACTAGAATACATTAGAAAGAAGATAATTGATCAAGAAGGAAGTATTGACCAGAAGGTCCACCATTTGGCAGCAGAGCAAACTTGACAACATACTCAGCTGCTTCTTCAACTGAAAACATTCCCTTGTTGTTAGTCGCATCGGTTTTAACAGACCCGGGACAGACACAATTCACGCAGAAATTCGGGTGTTTTTTAGCTAAAATTCGAGCATGACCATTCATGGCCGCCTTTGATACTGCATAGGCTGATAAATAAGGAAGCCATCCTTTGGATTCTAACGAATCCTCTTTAAAATCTTTTAGAAACACACTTAATAACTCGTCAATTTTGTCCTCCGAAAGACTATCAATGTCACTCAACACTCCTTTAGCCCATTCATTCTGTATAAACTGCAACAAATCACACGAAATCAGATTGGGGGCCCCAATGAAGCGACGAATCATTGATAATAATAATAATAATAATAAAAATCATTAATTATTATTATTATTCACCTTTAAGGTTCCCATGCTGGAAGAAACATTGACAATTCTCGGAGAGTCAGAGAGTTGGAGAAGTGGAATAAGACCTTCTGTTGTTCTTTTAGCACCATTATAGTTTATGTTAATGCACTCTTCCGCTAACTCATAAGTCTGAATCAATACATTTCTCCAAACTTTCTCTAAATCCTCCTACAAAATTAAATTGATAAGTATGTCACGTTTTTTTGGGTAATAATAAATGCCTAATTTTAGAATTCTACCTACCTCAGTTCCAGAAATAGTTGAAGCTGCCAACTTTTCGGAGTCTACGGTGGTTCCTCCAACTCCTGCATTGTTTACCTGTTTTTTAAAATAATGCAATCATACTCTCATGTTATTTGTTTATTTGACATGCGGTATTAATGTAACATTATTACCAAGATATCGAGTTTTCCAAATTGAGTCAAGATGAATTTAGCTAGAGAAGCAATACTAGCAGGATCCGTGACATCAAGCTGATGAAAAATCACATTTTCAGAAATATTTGGGTATTTCTTAAGTTGTTCAACAGCTTGAAGACCTTTCTTTTCATCTCTAGCAGTCAGCACTACCATTATTCCATTGGATGCCAACAGTTTTGCTATCCCAAACCCAACTCCTCGGTTTGCCCCTGTAACGACGCCAAATCTGGCACAAAAGATAGAAAGACAATCAGAAAATTCTGACATTCAGTGGTAAAGGAAACCAAGGGATAAGGTTGTTGTCTGTAGCCTGAAAAATTTTTCAAGCATGGACAACAACCTCAAACTAGACCTGCTAAAGTTTCTACCTTTTAGTTGAAGTGTCCATAGTTGATGTAAATTAACATAAGACTTGAATGTTGTTATAAAGATGCACCTCATTTCAATAATGATGAATGATGATGAAATTAGAAACATGGAAAACAACGTAGTAAATAGCATTAGGCCAAAATTAAAAAAAGTCAAGTTTAAATCGGTGAATTGGATTTTCATTGGGATTTAGCGAGCATATAAGTTGCTCCAAAAACTTAATGACAAGTTCCATGAAAGTATCTCCATGATTGTCAATATTTGAATCAGTTTTTATTGCCTATACTGCAGGGCCAACGATGAATTTATACAGTGAAGTATCCAACGTGGAAGAATCCAAACGGCTCTATATTCAAGAAAATATATTTTTAATTTTTGAATTATGATACTATCATTTATTAAATTTTTATGGTTAGGGTCGTAAACCTTACAAACAATTAAAATTAAATCTTCACATTAATTTAAACTTTACCACCTAGATAATGCAATTTCTTAAATTTTTTTGTTTTCTTTTTTTCCTGATATATAAGATACCTCCAAATTATTGATGCTCGAAGTAAAATGGATCGGGAGTGGGGGGAGTTGTTCTGGGCCGTATTGTTCACGGTGGGCCTTCAGTTTTTTAACGAGAATGGCTAAATATTTTGAGCCGTCAGTTAGGACAACGACTGTCAGAACTTCTTTTTTTTCATATTTGAGACTTGATCAATGATTTAAATTAATTGTTAGATTTTTTTATTTTTTACTGTGTTAGTACATTTTGTTTTAAAGAATTATAATACAACTTTATTTAAATTGATCAAATTTATCTTAATAGGCATTCAATTTACATGTACAATAAAAAAAAATTCCAAACACACCCTACGTATGCAATTCAATGGAAATTCATTTTTTTATTAAACCAAGGAAATCCACAGACGTAACAGTGACAAATACATAGCTTTTTTTTTATGATAATACATAAGCTTTTATTTTTATTATTGAGCAGTAATCAACCATAATCACGATTTATTATTAGGTTAATGATAATTAGTGATAGGATCCCCTAATAACAAACAACACATGAAACTTGATGAATGTAATAGTTGTCTTTCACCGGTCATAATTCAAAAATCAACCATTTGGTTTAGTTGGAAGAAACAACCAGAAGGTGCTTCATCTTTAGGTAAAAGTGCTAATCTCACTGCATATTCGGCCCCTTCAGCTGGAGTTATGCCAATTAGATTGGCGGTAGCATCAGTCTTGCAAAAGCCAGGGCAAACCGAATTCACTGCGAAATTCGGGTGCTTCTTTGCTAGAATCCTTGTGTAGGCGTTCATTGCAGCTTTCGTAATTCCATACGATGAAAAATAACTTGTCCAACCTTTGCTTTCATGCAAACCATCCTTGAAATCTTTCAAATATTGTTCAATAACTTCGTCTATTCTCTCTTCAGTAAGCCCCTCCACATCACCCAACAATCCTTTTACCCTTTCGTCCGGTATATTCTACAACAAGAAGAAGGGAAATGAGCCGGAAAAACAAGATAAGTAAAAGAGGAAATGTGTATAATATATACCTTTAGTAATCCAGTCACAGAAGAAATGTTAACAACATTTGGCGAATCAGATAGTTGTAGAAGAGGAATAAATGCTTTAACCATTCGTTTCATGCCATAATAGTTTGTTTTCAGACAGTCTTCCGCCATTTCCAAATTATGAGTTGCAATTTCGTCCCAGTTGACTTGTTTTCTATCTGGCTGTAATTTCATAGTCTCCTCAAATTCAACAAAAAAAAATCAAAAAATCAAAACGAAAAAGTGAAGAGAAAATTTCAGTTTCGTACCCAACCACCGTAACGCTCAATAGCTATTCGTAGAAGGTGATCATCAAGCACAAGTCCAATAACGCCAGCATTGTTAACCTGAACATAGATGTATAAATACAGAAGTGCACATTTCATAAAGATAAATTTACAAGATTGAATATTTTAACAGTACCAAAATATCAAGTTTGCCAAACTCAGTTTTGACAAAATCTGCTAGAGATGCGATACTGGTTTGATCGACAACATCAAGCTTATGGAACACCAAAAGATGATCAGGAATTCCGGATTGTTTAAGCTGTTTTACAGCTTCAAGGCCTTTGTTTTCATCTCTTGCTGTTAAAACAACTTTAATGTTGTTAGAAGCAAGCTGCCTACATATTTCAAATCCTATGCCCTTGTTTGATCCGGTAACCACTGCATACCTGAAATCAATTAAGCTGCATCAAATTTAACGGAATTACCAACTACTGGATAACGCAAGTATCTAACAGTAAGCTAATAGGTTAGACTTAATCGTAGTATTTATATTATTTTTAACACTCCCCCGTACACGAATGCTCCTTGGGCTTGAAGAGGGTACAACATAAAACCATTCTGCTATGTGTTGCAATTATTTTCAATAAACGGAGCTGTCAGGATTCTAAACCTCGACTTTTAGGTTTAAACTGACCTGATACCATGTCATGGAACTATTTGACCCAAAATTATAAGCTGATAGGTAAGTCTCAATCATAATATTTATATTATTTCTAAAAGACATAATACATCAACACCTCCCTAAAGTTGGTTCAGAAAATCGGATGCCACCTTCAACTTTCAAAAGAACCAGTTCCCTCCTTAACTTGGCATGAATGACCAGATTCCCCCTTTACATGGTAAAAATGCATCAGTTAGCTCCCTCAACGCCACATGTCAGAATCTGGTTGCTTTGACTTTTCAAATATGTCATTTTTCTCTCTCCAACCAGAATTTGACACGTGGCATTGAGGGGGCAAACTGGTGTACTTTTACCAAGTTAGGGGGAGTAACTAATCTTTTTCACCAAGTTAAGGGGGTAATTGATCATTTTGAAAGTTGGGGATGACATCCGATTTTCCAAGTCAACTTTAAAGGTTATTGATGCATTTCACATTTAAAAAAAAAATAAAAGTTTCCATCTTCGCATGGACAATTGATTAAAAAGAAGAAGAAGCAACGATAGAATTGTTACCTCTTGCTATGTTCTGCCATGTTTTAATGAATAAATATTGTCGGACAATTACAACTCTAAGTGTTGGTTGGAAATTGAAACAATCTACTCTCATATATATAAGCTGAATTCAGAGGTGAAGAAGAGACGTGTATTATGAGTTTGATTTGAAAGCTGGTCTAACTAAGATGACGGCAGCTAATGCATATTGATCTCATTCATTGACTCTATTAATTTTCTGTTCTTTTAACCGTTGTGAACAGAATGAGTTGTACAAAACAGAAAGAAACGCCACTGCAGGAGTATTAGCAATTTTAATAATGCTATCATGAAAAAAAATAGCGTATCGATTCTATTAATAAAATCATGTATCGTCGATGATTTTGGTAAAATTCATTATATTAATTGTATGTGAAAAGTTCAAATTTAACATGTTAAATTAAAAAGTTTGTTGCAATGATATTATAAAATACATTTATAATATATAATTGTAATTATATAAAATGAAATATTCGTGATTTTTTATATTTATATATAAATAAATAAATATTAATGTATATAAATTATTATTTTTTTTAATTTATTCGATAGAAATACTTGTTAAACTTTAGTATTACCAGTAATATCACGTGTTAGTAATTTCGACGACCTAATGTTGAATGCGGTATTAAAATATTGGTTATTAGAACCTTTTTTTCTACAGGTCCTTAATTTTTTTAATGGGCAACTTTTGCCTCTGATTTTTCTCAATATGATCTTAAATTTTGATTGATGAACTTCTTTTCCGTTGGATCAAGTTCAAGTAATAAAAAAACAAATCTGACTCACAAAAAACTTGTATAAAAAATTTGAAGTAAATTATACCAAAATTGCGATGAAAAGTATTTTTAAGATTAAGAGTCATATCTAAGTAGGAGGTGATTATTTTGGACCCGGCTCAAGAAACCAAACCAAAATCTAATAACAAAAACGTAGGAACATATTAAAATTTTTTTAATAGATTTTGTTTCATTTCAAATTGAATTAAAATATTTTGGTTCAACTTAGTTTGATTAAAAAAAATTAATGTTAGACCAAACTTAATTGACAATGCAGATTGAACAAGTTGAAGGAAAACAAATTTATAAAACTTATTAACTACATTTATCGGGAAGAGCGAGGACCCTTGGCTTAACTAAACCACCAACAAAATTATCCGCGAACAAAATTATCCCCACAAAGATAGTTGTAAAAATATTACTAGAAAAAACTAAAATTATGAAGGCTAGGAAGATAGTAATAACTTTGATTTCAATTTCATTTTGCTTATCTCGTAGTTTGATTAGACCAAGAAGATGAAATTCAATATTTTGATTTCAATTTCATTTGGCTTATCTCGTAGTTTGATTAGACCAAGAAGATGAAATTCAATATAATTCTTAAAATCAACATTTAGGTACTAATAAGAATAAATAACAGAGAAGACCACCTGTATAGAATAATGAATTGATTTAATTCTTCGTATGATGTAAACGAAATACTAATTAAATATTTCAGAGTAACCTCCAAATATTTTGGGATTATATTCTTTTCAACCATTTTTTATTGCTTTTTTTTAAAGGCTTGTTTGTTTCCAGGAAAATTTTGTGCAAGAAAATATTTTCTGAATTTTCCTGCTTTTGTTTGATTTGGAAAATAAGTCAAAGGAAAATATTGTGCAAGTCAACATGAAAATTTAGTGTAAATAATGGAAAATGTTTTTCCAACAAAAAGATGGGAAAACATTTTCCCTAATTTTTCTATTTCACCTCATCCATCACTACCACATTCACTTTTTCCACCAACAGCAACTCCTCCATCCATCACCGTCACCACCACCACCTCCACCCGGATACCACCGCTTCTTTCACCACCAGAACCACCATTTCTTCCACCCACGCCAATAGATCCATCACTTCCTCCACCATATCATCTCCATCACGACTACCATCACCTCCTTCATTCGTCGTCGCCACCACCACTCCCTCCACCATCACCCACATCAGCACATCCACTTCTTCCTCAAACACCGCTACTGACACTACCACCACCTCATCCACCCCTCCATCACCACTACCTCCACCGTCGCCACCAAATTCATCTTCTCCTACAACGATTTTGTATAGTTAAATTTGTGGTTGGAAATTTTTTTTCAGAATTGTAAACAAACATCAAAAAATATTTTACAGTGGTGTAGCCAAACATAGGAAAGTATTTTATTTTCCTGCATAATATTTTCCCTTGCACAACATTTTCCTGCAAACAAACGGGACCTAAGTGTAATAAATAATAAACATTGGGTTTTAATATAAAGTTTTATTAGGGTCTTTTTATGTTATCGAAAGTTAGATTTCTTGAATGGTCTCTCAAGTTAAAATTTCTAATTGTCGATTGAATACAGATTTTCTATTGCTTTTTCTAGATGTTTAGATGATATATATGTGTTTTATGTTATTGGATAATATTTGACTTGAGATTTAATAAAATAGAGGAAGGGAGAAGCATATTGGATATTTCTTTTTGCACAATTTTTAATGTTGATTTCAATTCCGTGTGATATTTGTCTTTTGGATTAACTAGAACAAATAATGGTAAGAATTTACATATATTTTAAATTTTTATACAATTGTAATAAAACTTACCTAGTTCAAGAATTCTTGTATGAATATCGAAACAAATAATATCACACGTCAAGTTGAAAAATAACCATTAAATTTTAGTTTAGTGATCACAATCTCTTAAAAAAAATTCAAATAGTACGGGGTTCATATTACTAGCTAGAAAAAAGAAAGTAAAATTATACTTATATTTTAACTATATACTTTGTTGAAATTCCATAGTCATATGAATTTATCGCTACTTTGCGTTGTTAGTTCAACAATCAACAATATAGTTGTTATTATTTATTAATTATTAATTATTTGTTGATGTTGATATTTTTTTGTTATGGTTCAATCTGTTTTCTTTGAATTAATATAGACAAATAGTTGTTTAATAATAGAACTAAAAACTTAAAGTCGTTGATTTTTGAAGGAAACAAATATTATTGAAAAAGTAATCGAAACAAGTAAATAAATTTTGTTAGAACAAGGTAAGCTAGGATTATTGATCAGGAAAATGAATCCGCATGCAGCCATACCCAGCATGCAAAATCAAAATGTTGATTCCATCGCTCTAGTGGTGACAACTTTCTCATAAAGTGGAGAAAGAAATTGGAATCCTGGGTTCGGATCTCGGCTACCTCAAAGAGTTAAATGCTCTTACTTCTTCAAAAACGTCGATTGCACCTTCTGATTAAAGAAGGAGCATCATTAATTAGTAATCTCACCACATTTTTAGCACCTTCTTCAACAAACAAATGTCCATGGTTGGCGTTTATACATGTTTTTATGTATCCAGGACACACACAATTGGTGCCAAAACTAGGGAATTCCTTTGCCAAGAGTCTCGACATGAGTCATGACTTTCTTACTCGCTTTCTTAACTTTATAAGAGAAATAATTGCAGGTCAACCTTTGCTTTTTGTCAAACCCTCTAAAATCTTTTAGATACTGCCTCAATAATCAATATACAACAATAATTCTCTCGTATGAAAGGTTGTCTGCAACACTCAACACTCACTTTGTTTTTGTTTTAAGTAAGTTGCTCCAAGAACAAGCTGACATGTTCCATGAAAGTGTCCACGATTATCAATTCAATTCTTGAATAATCTTTTATTGCCTATATATACTTCAGGCAAACGATGAATTTACACGGTAAATCCAATGTGGAAGAATCCATTTGGCTCTATTTTCAAAGAAATATGTTTAAATTTTTTTCTCAAAATTTGACATTACTATCGTCTGTTAAATTATAATGGTTGAGATCTATTGTAATTTTATTTAAAAAATATGGGTATTTTTACTAATTTTTTTGTTGATTGTGGAATTTCGAATCCATAACCCGAAACTTCTGGAATTTTTCAAGAGATGGTGGCCACCAAATTACTTAGATCTATTGTATTTTGAACCTGCAAACAACTAAAATGATTTTGATACGTAAGATACCTCCAAATTAATAAAATTGATGTCCGAAGTATAAGGGATTGGGACTGGGGGCGCTGTGCTGGGCCGTATTGTTCTTGTTGGGCCTTCATTTAAACTTCGACGAGAATGGAGAGCTATTTTGGGCCGTTTGGTTCATTTACTAAAACCTTATTAGTGATTATTATTGGGAAATTGTCACAAATGAGCTTAATTTGGTTTCAATATTTCAGCCCATTTGTTTCTTATTTACTAGAGAGGCTTTTTTGTTATTTCATAATTTCATTCATACGGCCCATGTTCCTTTCTTTTACATTTTAACTTCTATCAGTTTTGATTCTCTCCACTACGCTCTTCACTATCTTCACGTTCTTCAGTTGGCGGTTTCTCTCAATTTCTCACCCTTTCGATTTCTGCATGTCAGTTATCTTCAACTGCTCCATTAACTGCTCCTCATCTCCATTTTTTCTTTTTCATCCGGCATTTTTGTTAATCTTTTGTGTATATGTATACTGTTTAAACTAGGTAAATAACCTAATTCGAATTTCACTCTCTTCTTTTGTTCATCGTATTTGGTTGATTTTTTACCTTCTCTTTTGAAATTAGGTCGAATGGCACCTAAGAGGAAGGTTGCAGCATCCTCTTAATCAGAGGATGTTGTTCCTAAGAAGAAACACAAGGCATCTGCTGCGAAATCAAAGAATGCTGCTGTTAAAAAGAGTGTTGCTAGAGGCGCTACTCGTGGAAAGAAGGTTTCTGTAAACAAACCGTCTGGATCAGGCATTTCGAAGAAGAAACCAGCTCCATCAAAGAAAGTTTTGAAAAAATCTCCTAGCTCAAGGAAGATCAGGAAGGTAATCTCGTAT
>CATIWQ010121534.1:0-11097 GCA_949673415.1 Euphorbia schlechtendalii | reverse complement strand
GTGTTGATCTCTATCAATTTTATTATTAATTAAATACCAATATGACATTCGATATACTATCTCAATCTAAGAACTCAAATTTTGAATTTGGGAATCAGTGGGGATTGCCAAAGCATTGGCAGCAAAGAATGGATACGAGCTAGATTCAAGCCAGGAGGTATGTATATGGAATGGAAAATTGCTTCCAATCACAAATATAGCATGTTATCTAGAATCCACAAACTATGTCATCAACTATTAAAAGTTGAGTAATTTTCCTGCACATTAGTAGTTATCCAATGCCCTTTAGATGATAGGGACTATGATGAGTTGAAGGAAAGTAAATACACAGAAATATTGTATGCCTTAGTAGTCATACACTTCAGAGCAACATTGGCACCATTTTGACATGTATATTGCTGAAGTACTTTTGTTATATTGACAGTCACAAGAAATTAATTATTAATGTTTTCGTTCTATTTTTCAACAGTTATTCGATCTTGGTTTAGCAAATATCCTTGGTTCATTCTTTTCGGCATACCCTGCCACAGGTAAAATTTTGTGTGTTGTTGTTGGTATGATTAAAGTTCATATGTTTGCTTTGTGAATTTGAACAATATAAATTTATATTGAAACAATAAGTTCAGTTTAATACAACTAACAAAGCCTTTTACCCATCAAAACTTCAATGTGCAGAAAAGCAGGAGATTGCGAGAGCCAAAAGAGAAGAAGAGGCATTAAATTGGGATGATACACAAAAGATAAGACATTCACGGAACGTGGCAAGTGAAGTTTTAAGACTTCATCCACGGAATGGGGCTTTTAAGACTTTATAGGGCTCTCTTCAATCCAATTTTTATCTACATATCTCATAAATGAAGTATTTTAAATAATTTTTTTTAAAAAATTAGAGCATTTAGGACGGTTCTTATAATAGAACTGTCCTAAATGCTCTTTACGGACGGTTCTTATAATAGAACCGTCCTAAATGCTCTTTACGGACGGTTTTTATAATAGAACCGTCCGTATTGCTCTTACCAGTTTTTGTATATAGCATTCCGGACGGTTCTCTCTTAAGAAACATCCGGAATGCTACTTATTCCGGACGGTTTTAGAACCGTCCGCATTAGTGCGCAATCAATAGCGTTGCGGCTTGTGCGGACAGTTCAAAACCGTCCGAAAAAGTGAAAAATAACCATCCCGAAAAGCCGTTTCTGCACTAGTGGTGCCTAACTTCTTTGAGGATGAGTGTGCAGCCAGTGTTCTTCTTGACACAGATGTCACCAATTCTGACAATTTTTCAATAGCCACTATTTCCCATCTTCACCATCCTAAAATCTCCTGCTTTGTAGGTGGTGAAGAACTCCTTGTTGGGAGTGGCGTGATAAGATGCTGCAGTATCGATCACCCATTCTGTCTCATCTTGACTTGAGACTTGGAGACATTGTTCTTCATGATTGAAAGATAAAACAACAATCTCCTCAATTGTTCTAGTGGTATTCCTGTCTTCTTCTTGGTTGCTGCCATCCTTCTGTTCCCTCTTCAACTTTCGGTAGTTCCTCTTCAAATGGCCTTCTAATCCACAGTGGTAGCATTTGACTCTACCCCGGGACTTGGATCTGCCTCTAGACTTGTCTCCTCCTTTGGACTTGTCTGAATTGCTGGATCCTTTAGTTCTGCTCTAACCTCTGTGTTCGGTGATAAGAGCTTGATTGCTTTCGTTAACCTTGACTTTCCTCCTAGTCTCTTCGTTGAGCAGAGTGCTCAAAAAGTGGTTTAAGGATAGTATTCCATTTGGAGCAGAATTGGTCACAGACACTACCAAAGTATCCCAACTCTCTGGTAAAGAACTGAGCAACAATAAGGATTGAACCTCATCTTCTAGTGTGGTTTTCATAGAAGATAACTGATTAATAACACTTCGAAATTTGTTCAGAAATTCGGCAATAGGAGTTCCATCCTTATACTTCATGCTGACATGTTTATTTATCAGGAATAATTTGTTCCCAGTAGTTTTTCGATCATAAAGATCTTGCAACTTCATCTATAATTCATTGGCAGATCTTTCCTTCGAGACATGACCGAACACGTTGAAATCTATCCATTGGCGAAGAGTTGTAATGGCCTTTCTATTCAACTTGATCCAATTGGGATCTTTCATGTCTTTAGGCCTAGCAGTGTCTCCTTCGATTGCTTCATGCATATCCCTGCAGTACAAAATATCCTCCATCATGGGTTTCCAAATTGACCAGTTGGACCCATTCAATTTAATCATGGATGTTGAAAAACCTTCCATTTTAATTAACATAACCACCTTTTGAGGGACCCGCTTTGATACCACTTGTTAAGTCCCGAATAATTTATTCGGTAACCGGGTGATATGTGTTAACTAAAATAGATTCGCAACAAAAATAGTAAAACATGTAAAGCAATAAAGAGACACGGAGATTTAAGTGGAAACCCTTGAAAGGGAAAAACCACTAGGCACTAATAACTCCACTAAAAAATAATGGGAATACAAAATACAAGCTCTCTCAAGTATACCCAAACTCGAGGTATAAAATAATTTAGGAGACAATTGGAAACACCCCAATTTTACTCACAAGGTAAAATCACTCAACTCCCTCTCTTTAATTACTCTCTTGTGGTAATAAATTACTCTACAAGAAGAAACTCTCAAAATACTCTTTTGTAGGAATAATGCTCTACAAAAGGAATTAAAGGCTTTCTTTTTTTTCTGATGATTTTGGATTTGCAGGAACTGCCTTTTATAGGTAAATTGATGTACCCATTTTCAATTGCCAAATTGAAAAATGCAATATAATCCGAAATGCTGCAACTAACTCCTACCAATCAACCATCTACTTTGACAAATGAGGATACCCTTTGAATTTGATGTCTGGACCCTTCACCTTGTTCATGTGTAGAATTTCATGCACAATCCATTCCTTGAAGATCCAGTAGACATTGTAGCGGATTAAATTGGTGGAGTGATTATATATATCACTCATTCAATTTAACAACTACAACATAAAGCTAATAGACCACCTCAACTTTATCTAACCATACTATCAGTTTTCTATTTAATGCTTTGCAGGGAAAAAACTCAAACATTTTAAAGAGGTACAACAAGATAACATGTGGATTGCAGCTATGCAACAGGAACTAATAGTTCTTGAAAATAACAATACATGGCAGTTGTTAACATTACCAACAGGAAAGAAAGCAATTAACTCCAAGTGGGTATGTAGAATGAAGTATACACCACAAGGACATATTGGTAAATTCAAAGCTAGACTAGTAGCCAAATGCTACAATCAAACTTTGGGGATAGACTACCAAGATAACTTTAGTCTAGTAGTAAGAGAGCAGTAGTCAAACTTCTTGTGGCCATTGCAACAGTTAAAAAGTGGTTAGTCCATCAAATTGACATCAACAATGAATACTTACATGGGTTTTTATATGAAGAAGTTTTTCTAAAACCATCTAAGGATACTTAAAGGCAGAGCCAAATCAAATCAGTAAGCTTACTAGATTTCTCTATGGATTTAAGCAAGTTGGCAGATAGTGGCACAAGGAGCTCTCGAACACATTACTAATATATTGATTCACAAAATCTTAACATGAAACATTTTTTTCTTCTTCACAGTTCGAGTAAATTAGGTTTCTTAGCTATTTTCATTTATGTAAATGACATCCTGATTTGTGGATCCAATGAGACATACATTTAGGAAATTAAGGTGCACTTATATTCTTTATATACCATAAAGCATATGGGTCTTTCCAAGTATCTTCTAGGGGTAGAAATTTCACAGATAATAGCAGTGATTTCACTAATATAGATCAAGTATATCATTAACTTGTACAACAAGCAGATTTACAGGATACTTTAACAGCATTAAGTCCTTCAACAACAAGATCTACTCTACACACAAATAACAAGTTACTAGCAGATCCACACACTTACAAAATATTGGTGAGGAAATACTCTAGTTAGGCTTTACTAGACTAGATATTTCCCATGTTACTCAACAACTTAGTCAATTCATGCAAACAATAACAAAATTATCAAGTTGAATTTCATGTTCTCAAGTATTTAAAAGACACCATCAATTATGGCCTCTTCTATTCAGAAAACTTGACTTTTTCTTATTACGATGCAGACTGGACAACATGCAAAGTTTCAAGGAAATCCATCATAGGATATTGCATTCTATATGGCTCATCTCTTATCTCTTGGAAAATCAAGAAATAAACAAATGTCAACTGGTCAACAATTGAGGTAGAATATAGAAGCATGTGCACAACTACTTGTGAACTTCGCTAGTTTAGTTACCTTCTAAAAGACCTCCTTTTACACACAACTAAACCTATTCCTCTATATTGTGATAATGAAGCTGCCATTGCTATTTCTCATAATCCTATTTTTCATAATAGATTCAAACACATTGAAATATACTGCCATATTGTTTGAAACATGAACATTGAGTCCTTCCTTCAAATCCTTCTTATCTCTACTAAACAACAGCTAGTTGATTTATTTACAAAACCATTATCCTCAAAATACATTTTCCCTGATTTAACACAACTAAATTTTCATTTTTTCAGTCCCAATGGTATCCATCGTGAGGTGGATGATGAATATAGAAAATTCAATCCAGCCCAACACTTCACACAAATTCATTACTGCAGCCGTTTCCACCAAAACATGCTTACCATTACTTAAGTTCAAATCAAACTACAATTTCAACATTGACACCATTTCACCACATACTCACTTTAGTAGCCATCTCTATTTACAATTGTTAGACATGATGTATGCCCTAGAGGCAATTAAGGCGATATGTCTTTATTAGCTATAATGTACAAACAATTTTGAATTAATAATAATAATCAAAGGCATCTTTGTTACTTATCAGTACATTCTATTTATTGTATCTCACTGTTATCATATATGTTTGAATATGTATATGTGGATTGATGAAACAAAGTCTGTGACTAATTCATAGCGTAAAAGTGCAAGGACATAGTGGGAGCTATGTGGAGTGAGAACTACATATACGTGTTACTATGAATAGTTTAAATATCCCTAGTCGTAGTTTCATTGAGACTGGACATTAATGGAGCGGATAGACTAGCATGTGTAGGCTTACTCCTTGAATTAGTTCTAAGCAGCCGATCTCACGAGCTAAAGGTGGTACCTTGAGTTAACATATGAATGTATTGGGGTAATACATTGGAGACCTCCATAAGACAGACACTTGGAAATAACTATATCCATATGTTGGTGTCATGTCTTATTGCAGTAGTAGTACGAGTATCCTCAGGCCTGAGATACCGGTTACCTTATGTAGGAGTTTCTATACTTTGGGTCATACTTACTCATACCCTGGCGATCAAGATGACAAGGGTGATTATGGGTATAGCGATGATCACATGTTGGTAAACTGTATAGTTAAGATGGGATCCATCACTCCTTATATAGTAATATAATGGAGATGTACCTTAGGGCCCCTTGTTGAAATAACACACTCATAAACCTCTGATCAGAGTATACGATTGATGGAATGTGTTTCTAATCGATCAAGATACAAAATCGATGAGTGGTGTTCTTCGTGAACAAGTCTAATTATAGGATAGCTACAACTGTTACATGAGCTGACACTTAATTCGAGCTTAATAAACTGGATGGTACTTAACCTGATGAAAGGAGTGTATTGTACTAGTTACTACTGCAGAACCAGATCAAGTCAAAGGCACATGACATTCCAAGTATCGGGGGATCATACGCCTTTGCTAGAAAGCCCATTTAATGGTCTAGAGCTATCGAGTTCCATAACGGTCTGGAAAACTGAGCCTAAAGGTTCCCGAACGGGAAGCCAAGTTTAGGTTAACCTCTAGCGGCTCTATACTTTGGGATCCTATGAGGTCACACACTTTGGGTCTTTATTGAACCATGTAAAGAACCTATAGACTGGGTTTATACCGAAAATACATGTTGGGAAATTAGTGAGAAGAATTATTAGTTAGTTTTACCGAATTAATAATTAAAGTGAATAATGAAAAGATAAGGAAAAAAATAGTCAGAGAGAGCAATGGAATTTTCTCGTTGCAAGTAGGCAAAAAAACATGGGTTGTTCGAGGTGGGGCCCGTGTGGCTGCCCCGCGAGCTCAAAAACTCACGGGCTGGCAGCACTTACGTGAATCGCAAGCATGCAACCCGCGAGCTGACCCACCTGCATAGGATAGGATTTATCCTATCCCATGCAGAGTTGGAGGGGGAGTTAACACTCCCCCATTTTTCCTATAAATAGGCATTCATGCCTCTCATTATACACACAAACCAAAAAGATTTGAGTTTGTTTTCTCTCTGATTTCTACTTTCCTCTTCTTTCGTTGTGCGAGATCCTCCACGAGTTTCTCCAAACAAATTGAAGAGTTCTTTTAGAAGGCTCTAAGTTTAAGTGAGCTTTCGATTTTGGTTTTCACGTTGATTTATGAGTGGCCTAGCAACTGCTGTCAATCGACAGGTTCTACCTCTCTGAGGTTTTGGTCGGTGAAGATCCATGTGGATCAAATCATAGAGGCTCCCCTAGTTAGAAAGCTTGTGATGTCAGAATTGCTCAAAGGGAACACCGCTATCAAAAGAGAGATCAAGCAAGCATCAACTGGTAATGCTTTAATCTTTAGATGCTAGAGTTTTTTTATATGTTTTATAAACCTAAAAGCATTTATGGAACAATTTAACTTAGATTATATCAATCATGGTATGCTTAGGAGATCCTCAAGTTAATTTTAAGTTTTTGAATTTCCACCTTGCAACCTTTGCATGCTTAATTACTGTCTTGATTAACCAACAGTGGTATCAGAGCTTGCCTTATGCTATGTATGATTGATTGTAATATGTTAAAATATGATTTTCTGTAAACTGAACAAAGTATGCTATGCATGACTTAGGTTTCAATTCCTGTTATAGAAAATGATATGATAAATAGATTAAGGTTTTGTTCAAACTTAGTTTAGGTGATTATCATATAAAATTAGCAATGTTTTACCACATGGGTAAATGCTTTAATTAAGGGCCGTCCCGTAGTTCACATAATTAAATAACGAAATCTTTAAATCATAATTATCCATGGTATAACAAATCAAAGTGTCTGTGGTAATTTTAGAAAGGAATGGACAAGGCTGCTCATTCACTTTAAGGAGGCCTCTCCTACTTGGAAGTTACCATCGGCATTAGATTCAAGTATACCCAAGGGATGTTTATGACTTAGTCGATTTCTAGTATGGGAATTTATTCCGCATATGATTTTACAAATGTGGTTTAAGTTATTAAATTAAAACATGTAGACATAGGTGCAAAAACTTAAACATGGACCTTGTTTGTTTTGCATGCTATGTGGAGTCTTGGCATAATGGAATGATTATGATATACCAGTCAGGGCATGTTCCCTTAGAGTTAATAATTCTTAATAGCCAGGAATTATAATTTCATAATCATATCCATCGTATAAGACCTAGACTAGGGCGAGACTAATGGTACCAATGAAATCCTACAATAATATTAAGGTGAAAAAATATCTTCTCGTCATAAGTCATGATACGAACTTTATTAACGGATATAAGCACATGTACAACATGGCCCCCTTTTACATGTGTTTGGTCATGAGACTAGATGGGGTTAGTGCTTTAACCAAAGAGGTTTAGTTATCCATATTATTGGAGCTAATGCTAAATTGGAGACACATTTGAGGAGTCATACAATTGGGTACGCACGTCTCGAGAAAGAGAACTCAAATAGATTAGCAATTGCAAGAGATGCAAATGGATGGGTTCCAACCATGGTTATATTGTTATGACTTGACCTGGGATAGTAGGGTTTATGATGAGTAGCTATGGATGCTACCTACTAAGGAAAATTGGTTCAACCAAATTTCCCGAATTTGAACAGAAGGGCCTATTTACATGTCGATAAAATAGTAGGAAATTATGTGTTTAATTAAAGACCTTATATTAAATGCATGTACATATACTAATGTCTAAACAAATTCTATCTCATATCTAGGTTGAATAAAGAACACTAATACTGAAAATGCATCCAATCGACAACCATTTTTTCAAAGGAGACAATTTTCATAAGTGGTTCGAGTATGTGGCAAGGTTCTTGAAGAGCTTTGACTTGGATTATGTTTTGAATAATCCATACCCTGAACCCCCTGGAGAAGATCCATTTATTTATCAAATCGATAAGTACATGAAGCACAAAAGGCATTGTGATTTCGCAAAGATTTTCATGGTCAACACAATGCTTCCAAGGTATACAAGGATCTTTGTAAAAATATGGACTTAGAGTCTATAATTATGTAGCTTGTAATGATAGATGAACTTGAAACATTCATGCTATCCACAAGTCTAGGGGCTTACACCTCAGCGGTTGAGTTTTCCATGATAGTTTATGATAAATCTGAACAGTTAAGGATATTGGGAATTATTTATGATCAAGAAACCTTAAAATAAATTGTACTAAAAATTCTACCTCCTAGGTACGACAATTTCAAAACAGATTTGTATGGTATCGGTGATCATTGTAATTTTTTAGAGATGGTGGACTTGTTGGAACAATATGATATACAGTTTAGAAATAAACTTGAGAATCAACTTGTTGCCGAGGATCGGAAGATAAGAAAGTTTAGAACCTTCAAGGTCAAAAGAAGACTCATTAAACATGCTGAAATGAAACGCGGGTTAAGAGATTAGATTTTTGAATAAGTGAAGAAGAAGCCAAGTTAGGCATCTACTTCAGGTATGTTCATGATAGAGAGTTTCTCTACAGTTCCCTATGAGTCTACTTGGGTATTTGATACTGGTTGTGGTACTCATATCTGTACTTCTATGCTGGGATTGCGGAATAGTAGGAGGTTTGCAAAGAGGGAAATGGACCTAAAGTTGGAAATGGAGCACGAGTTGCTGCAGCAGCTATAGGGACATATAGCCTTCATTTGCCTAGTGGCCTAGTTTTGGTTTTGAACAGTTGCTATTATATTCCAGCTGTAACTAAGAATATTATTTCTGTTGCACTTCTAGCAAAGGAAGGATTTGAAATTTTATTTTCTCATAATAAATGTCAAATTCAGCACGACAATATTCTTTATGCTTATGGAATATCTTTGAATGGCATATATGTTCTAGATACTAAAATTGAAATTCTAAATTTGAACATTGTTAGGAAATCGAAATTAGATAATGAGAAATTCTCATACTTATGGCATTGTCGTTTAGGCCACATAAATGAGACCCGCTTAACTAAGTTATACAAATGTGGAGACTTAGGCCCAATGGGCTTCCTATGGTGTGTGCGAACCTTGTTTAAAAGGTAAGATGACTAAGAAACCTTTCAAAGGAAAGGGTCAGTGTGCCACTAGTACTTTGGAAATAAAACATTCTGATGTATGTGGTTCAATGAGTGTTAAGAAACAAGAGGGTTTCATCTACTTCATAACCTTTATTGATGATTACTCGCGATATGGTTATTTGTACCATATGAGGCACAAGTTTGAAAGTTTTGATGCTTTTAAAGAATTCAAAACTGAAGTAGAGAAATTACTTGGGAAAAGTATCAAGACCGTTTGATCTGATCGATGTGGTGAATACTTAATCCAGGAGTTTCAGGATTATCTAAGAGATAATGGTATTTTATCCCAATGGACACCTCCTTATACACCCCAACACAATGGAGTGTGTTTGCAAGATTTTGGCTATACTCATTTTGAAAGACTTATCTTCGTAAACGGTGCCAAAAAATTGTTCCCCACTTTTGTACTAATAATATAAATGTTCTTAATATGAACAGGTTTTATTAGTTACGCTTATCAAATAGAAAAATGATGATAACTACAAGCATATAGTTGCGATGTAGTTTTAAAAGATATCGATCTCACAGGGAAGGAATTCGATTCTAAGGACCAACTAGAGTTATAGAACAAAAGAAAATAAAATAAATTGTAGGGTTTAGATGATAGACTAATGAATATACAAATGCATGGGCAGATTAGAGAAGATGTAACCTCTACAGATATTCCCTAAGAAAAAGTATAGTAGAGAAAAACATGCAAAATCATCAAGAATATTTCAAATACTAGATAACTTTAACAAACAAGGTTCTAGATGCCCAAATATTCAATAATTCACCGTATAGAAAACACATGAAATGACTTTTCTAAATCTAGGGTAAATGAATTATGACACTTATAAAAATCTGGATAACAATAATACTATGCTTAGTACGGGTCACTCTCACATAGCCATATTTAGCAAGTCACCACCCAAAATATTTTGGCTCACTAAACAATGTTATAATAATAGATCCAATGATTATATACAATCTTGTTAACCCCAAAATCACTTTTAAAATCAACTTGAAATCATATACATTTATTAATATAAGAGACATAAGATGAAATACTCGTTATGACACATAGACATATCATAAACTTTGAAATAGAAAGTATAAGTAGAAAAAAAAGTAAACTTGTAAGGTATGCAAGTGAAAGCTAAAGTTGATCAAACCATATCCACTCTTTTAATGGGAGTCGTCAATTCCAGCAATTCCTGTGTCTACTGTGAATTCAGTCTCGACTCGTATAGAACCTCCGCTAGGATGCTATTCTTTGTAACTATCCAATAAATGAATGTTGAAGAACAAAACAGATAGGTTCTTTGCAATTACACTCATACAACAATCGCTCGAATTTGTGGAGAAATCTAGTGATCGAAATAAGAATCGAATCACTTATACATTTTTCTCACTAACACTTTGAACGTAGCGAAATCTATACAATTTTCACTCTCTATCTATGCATACACACATTCATCACCATGCACTATCATTCCCCCGAAATTGGTTGATTGAACCTCTATTTATAGAGTGTGAAAGGTTGTATCTATCCAAACGAAGAGTCATGTCCATTGGCGAAGGGTAGCATCACTTCAATGTCATTGGATGCAAGTTTTCATCCTCATCTACAAGGGAAAGGCATCTTTTCGAGATTGGATTACTTCCAAAAGATGTCTTTTCATTTGATAGTTGATGGCGGTTGATCTTTCTTATCAAGTGGT
>CATIWQ010121532.1:0-23895 GCA_949673415.1 Euphorbia schlechtendalii | reverse complement strand
TATATAATACTAGCGAGATACATAAATAATTAAAAGCACTGATAAATAGTAAAGATGCCTTAATTATTATAAATAATAATCTTAAACTGTTTGTATATTATAACTAATTGATAACATAGTCAAATATTGATAGGGCGTGCGTACAATGCAAGACCCCCAGGTGGACCATAATTACCTGGAACAGGGAAAGATACTACGATAAGGCTAGGAATGTTCCTGCTAATCCAGGAAGATCCCTTTTATCCCAAATGTGAAAGACCTGGTGATCATCTAGGAGGATCATATCCGCCCCGAATATGGAAGTGACCAAGTCTTCCCTTATTTCTTAAGAGGGAAGTGTCCAGGCGGCCACCAAGCTGAGCTGGCTTATCCGCCTGGACTGACCCTGATGCCTCAGGAGAAAAGAGTTCAATTAAGATTCTAAGTCTACAAAGAGACCTCTATAATTAGAACTCTCACCAGAGATAAACTATATCCTATCAACATGATAAAGATTCATTCAAACTAGAACTTTGGATGATTCACACTTTGAATCATACTAGAAGACGTTCAAAGATTATAAAAGGACCCTTTGGGTCACCACGCAAGGGTATGTACTCTAAACACTAAAAATTACTATTTACCTCCTGTCTTAAATCTGATCTAACTTAAGCATCGGAGAGGCTACACCGATCACATGGCTAGTCCCCCATAGTGATGATTTTTATCTTGTAGGATTTATAAGATCATGATAGAGAGGGTTGTTTAGAGTCAATAGCTATTAGAGAACTAGCACATCGAGTTATGATCCAAGACTAATTCTTCATTGGTGCGGTGAGCGTGGACTGAATTTACTTGTCCAGGTAAGAATTTCGGTTCACATAAGAACATTTTGACAACCAGAAAATTCTAGTTTCCCTTCGAGTTTCACATGGCTCACGATGGAACTAAAAGCGATCCCCCTACCGCAAGTCAAAATACCACCAAGATACCACCACCCACATTGGGTGACGGCCCCGATGGTAAAAGATTGATTGAAGGAGAAATCCTCTCATTCAATTACAACAGAAATATAATATCATAGTGAAAGAGATGGAGACATATCGAAAGTCAGTTGTCGAGACTTACATCTCTTATGGTGTCATGCATGGTGATTTGAGCAAGGCAGGGCTGATCGTGTCTAGACAAAACCAGATGCCGCCTTGTAACTTGATAGAAGATTTTGATAGCGCATCCTAGGTATAAATGCCACCTCACCTTTACAACATCTCACAGCCCACTTCGATACCTGTCAGCCCTTGCATAAATCCCAATACCACCTTCACAACATTCCTAATCACATCAGATATTATGACTGCACAATCTTCGAGATCGAGCTTAATTGGCCAATCAACTCAATTATCACTACTCCAAGGATTGGTATTGGCAATCAAATAAGGCCATATTCTGCATGGAGATATAGAGCCAACATTGGCCACCATTCAAGGGTTAGGAACAAACATGCAACCTAAGCAGATCCCCAAGCCTAGAAGATCAAAGTGGGCTATCGAGCTGCAAAGTGAAGAGGAGGTTGACCTGGAGTTAAAAAAGAAAGCCAAGAAGGTTTTTTCAAAGCTAGCCATTCTTTATCAAAGGCCACGTCAAGTACCAACTTACCATTCAAGAAGAACATCCTCAAACAAACCTTACCCCCAGCTCATCTACATACCCTCCTTCGATAAATACACAGGAAAAGATAACCTAAATTGTCACGTCGCTGATTTTAAAAATCGAATGGAAATGGTAGGAGCCACTAAGGCATATATATGCTGATACTTTTTAGCCACCTCCCAACTCTATAGAAAGTTGGGACAAACTCAGTGATGCTTTCTGTAAGCATTTTTTGGGCTCGACCCCAGAAGGATTGGTAACAAGGAGCCTCCATGATATTGTACAAGGTATAGAAGAAAGCCTTGGTGATTATTATAATTGTTTCAATGAAGCCTACTTAGAAGTATGAGACTTGGATTTTGATAAGTGTATATTTACAATTATAATCATGATATTTTCAATCATTAAACATTATAGTTTAAGTCATTTTATACTTCATATAAAAGATTTCATGTGGTATGTAGTTATTTTTTATGCAAATGCAGTTACTAGGTAAATCATGGAAGTAAAATGATTAAAGTTGGAAATCAATGCAAAAAGAGTGAAAAAGTTGCAAAAAGATGCATGGAACTTAAGGAATTGGCAAAGGATTGAAGATGTCAAAGATCAGTAGAAATCACAAAGAGGAATCATGTGAAAAAGGCATGTCACAATCGTGACACATATATCGCGGTCATGACTTGTTAACCTTCACAATAGAAAGTTTCCAACTAAGTATTCATGCTCGTGAAATACATTCGTGATCGTGACCTTGACAGTTTTTGGTCAACTCTTCTCTTCTTTCAACCGCTGGATAAGAATGATCAACCACCATCAACTGTCAAATGAAAAGACACCTTTTGGAAGTCAACCAATCACAAAAAGGTGCATTTCCATTATAGATGAGATCAAACCAATTCAACCAATCATAATGAAGCGATGCAACACTTCGCCATTGGATATGACCCTTCATCTGAATGGGTGCAACCCTTTGTACTCTATAAATAGGGCTCCAAACTCCATAATTTCATGGTGTGGTGTGGTGTGGTGTGGCATATGGCATATGGTGTGTAGTGTGGTATATGTGCATACATAGTTTTAAAGATAAAATCGTGTAGACTTCGCTTCATTCTAAGTTAGCGAGAAAATGTACAAGTGATTCCAACAATATTTTGATCACTAGATTTCTCTACATATTCGAGCGATTGTTGTATAAGTGTAATTGCAAATCACTTATCAATAAAAGTTTTCATTCTTCAATATTCGTTTATTCAATATTTACAAAGAATATCATCCTAGAGGAGGTTCTATACAAGCCGAGATCGAATTCAAAATAGATGTAGGAATTGCGGGAATTGACGACTCCCATTAAAGAGTCGATATGGTTTGATCAACTTTAGCTTTCACATGCATACCTTACAACTTTGCTTTATTTTCTACTTATACTTTCTATTTCAACGTTTATGATAGGTCTGTGTGTCATATTATGTATTTCGTGTTGAGTCTTTTATATTCATCAAGTTATATGCTTTTGAGTTAACTTTAAGAGTGATTTTGGGGTTAACAAGATTGTGTATAGTTACTAGATCTATGATTATAAAGCTGTTTAGTGAGCCAACATTTTTGGAATGGTAACTTGCTAAATATGGCTATGTGAGAGCGACCCGTACTAAGTAGAGTACTATTATTATCCAGCTTTATATAATCATCTTAATTCGTTTGCACTAGATTTAGAAAAGTCATTTCATGTGTTACTCTACGGTGAATAATTAAATATCTGAGTGTCTAGAACCGAATCTGTTAAAGTAGTCTAGTGTACGTAATATCTTTGATGATTTTGCATATTTTCTTTGCTATACTTGTTCGTAAGGATAATCTATACCGATTTCTTCTACTCTAATCTATTTATACATATATCTATTTATTTACCATCATATCCCAACAAACCAAAAAACAATAAAATAATCTATTTTATCTTCTTTGTTCCGTTACTCTTGTTGGTCTTTAGAACTGGTTCCATCCCTGTTGGTTCGATATCTTTTGAGATAACATCGTAACTGTATACTTGCAGTTATCATCATTTTTCTATTTGACAATTGGTATTGACAGCACTTGTACTTTAAAGCAAAAGTCTGGTGAATAAGTTATTAAACTTATCAGTAGAAAAGTGGCAAATAGATTTTAGCAACTCCAAGGAAGCAATGTTAAACGGTACGCGGAGTAGGGATCTAAGGAATGCCATCCTCACTAGGCATCCCAAAAGCCTTCAACAAATGCTTGGGATGGCTAAAGATTTGATACTCGTGGACTAATTAAACTCTAGTCGGAGAAGAGAAAGCTGGGGTAGAGAAGATAGACCTAGATTTGATGACAGAAGGAGAAAAGGCCGAGGCGGACCTAACAGAAGCATATATCTTGATAGAGAAGAATACCGTCCCAAGATGAACGCATCACTAAGCCAAATACTAGTGGCTACAAAAAAGACCCTTGAAAAGAAAAATATACGCTTCCCCAAAATCCTAGAAGGAATATCTTTAGGGAGAGATTTGAAAAAATACTGTGAGTACCACAGAGCTAAAGGTCATCACACTGATGACTGCAGATCATTGGCAGACATGGTGCATGAGATAATTAGAGCCGGTAAGTTTAGTCAGTTTGTTAAAGGAATCACAAGAAGATAAGAAAGAAAAGAAGGAATCGATGAAGAAGATGATCTGAAGAGGAAATCTGGGAGCACTAAAGGAGTGATCATGGTAATTGTAGGTGGACCAGAGTTCGAGAAACATTTCAAGAAAAACTCCTTAATGGAGAAATAACATACTAATCCCATCGTCGTTGAGGCAACAATAGAAAATTTCAGTGTAAGAAGAATCCTTCTAGACACGGGCATCTAGGTGAATATCATCACCAAAAGCATGGTCAAAAAATTAGGAGTACATCATTCCCGGATACAGGCCAGTTGCTCGCCACTCATTGGACCCAAAACGACCAGCCCATACAATCTTTGGATGAGATTTCATTGGAAGTAGAAATGGGCAGCCTCAAACATAAGTTTAGTGGGAAGATTGAATTCACCATTGCTGACATCTCTATGGGATTTAAAATCATACTTGGTAGACCATTTCAAATTGAAACCCGGATGCTCATCTCTTTGATGGATATGGTATTTTTCATACCGACCAAAAAAGGGATAGCAATAGCGGTGGGTAACCTGCATGTAGCCCAGGAGGAGTATTTGACCTCGCTACTAAGAGAATCACTCCTAGTGGAAGAAGAATATGAGATAGATCACCTTGAAAAGATTGAGGTGGTAGAAGAGCTGGAAGAGCTCAAGTTTGGACCGGAACGTTCACTCAAGATAGGAAGGAACTTGAGCAACGATGCGAAAGCAGAAATAATATAAACTCTTATGGACCTACAACATGTCTTCTCATGGTCATCGAAAGACCTAGTAGGTGTCAAGCTTGAGATCATGCAACACAAGTTGAACCTAAACCTTAATGTCGAGCCGGTCATCCAAAAGAAGAGAAAGCATGCGTCTGAAAGATAGCAGGCTATAGAAGAAGAGGTGGGCAAACTTCTCAAGGCTGGATACATCAGAGAGGTTTAATACCCAAGCTGGCTGTCCAATGTGGTATTAGTGAAAAAACAAAGCAGAGCCTACAGGATGTGCGTAGACTTCACAGATGTAAACAAAGCCACGCCCAAGGATCCCTACCCACTCCCAAGCATCGATCAATTGCTAGACGCAACAGCAGGCTATGCAGTCTACTCACTGTTAGATGCTAAATGAGGGTACAATCAGATACCTATGCACCCTGTAGATGAGGAAAAAAATCCTTCATAACACACAAAGGTACCTATTGGTACACGGTTATGCCTTTTGGCCTAAAGAACGCAGGAACAACCTATCAAAGATTGGTCAACGAAATATTTTGCAATGAGATAGGTAACTAGGTGGAAGTATATGTCGATGACATGATAATCAAAAGTAAGGACGAGGTAGCACATGTTGAAGACATCAGGAAAGTCTTCAAAGTTTTACAAGAATATAGCTTGAAGCTAAATCTAGAGAAGTGTACCTTCGACGTGAAGAGAGGTAAATTTCTAGGATTTAGGATCTCTCAATAGGGAATCGAGGTAAACCCAGAAAAAATCGAGGTAATTCTAAAGATGGAACTGCCTCTAACCCTAAACGAAATTCAAAGGCTGAATGGCAGAATCAACGCTCTTGGAAGATTTATATCTTTCTCAGCCAATAGATGCATAACTTTCTACAATGCCATGAAGAAAAGACAAAGACTTCAAATGGGACTAGCCTTTGCCAAGAGGCGTTTGAAGAATTAAAGAAGTTCTTAGGAAAGCCGCCCCTCCTTAGTACCCTGTGGCCTGAGGATACACTTTTTATGTACCTAACAGTCACCGATGAGGCAGTTGGAATAGTGCTAGTCACAGAAGAAGTGTAAGATCAATTCCCAATATATTACTAGGAAAGTACTAAGAAACGTGGAACTGAGATATCCTCAAATTGAAAAACTCACCCTGGCCTTAATATCTACATCTACTTGACTAGGCCATACTTTCAAGCTTACACAATTGTGGTAAGAACTAGCTTCCCCTTGAAAAAAGTCCTCCAACGTCCGGAGACATCAAGAAGGTTGGCAGAATGGGTCATCCAACTTGGAGAACACAACATAAGATTTGAAAGTAGAAGTGCCATGAAGGTACAAGTTCTAGCAAATTTCATAGTAGAATTAGCAAGTCTCAAGCCGGTCAAAGAAATTAAAACCGAGGAATGGGAAGTATTGGTAGATAGAGCGTCTTCCTAGGAGAGAACCGGAATCGGCGTATACATACGAGGCCCGGAATCGGCGTATACATACGAGGCCCCAGGAAAATCAGATTCTCCTACACTGCCAAATTAGCATTCTTTGCAACCAACAACGCACCGGAATATGAAGCAATTATCAAAGGGTTAGAGCTAGCCCGAGAAATTGTGCCAGATCTATTATTTCTCAAAAGCAACTCAAGTTTGGTCGCAAACCAGATTAATCAAAACTTTAAGTTGAAAGATGCAAAAATGGCTAAGTACCTCTCAAAGGTAAGACATCTCATTGAGGTATTAGAGTCAAAAGGAACCGCTTAGAAAATTGAACACATATCTAAGAAGGAAAATGATAAGGTTGATAAACTAGCCAAGTCAGCTGCTAGCAAGGATGAATGGAAAAACCTCACATGCCCATATGAGGTAATAACTCGCCCAAGAAACGAGGCAGAAGCAAGCTTGTGGATTGAACAACGAGATATTGGGTGGATGAAATCCATCTACGAATACCTGGTAAGTAGGTTGTCGGATGATAAGATCAAGTCCGCTAAAACAACAAGGAAAGCCATGAGGTTCTCCTTGCTAAATGGGAAACTTTATAGAAAATCCCACTCTGATGCATGGAAGAAATGCATAACAGCTCAGGAGGGATCAAAGATCCTATAAGAACTCTATGAAGGGGATTATGGCTCACACCAGGCAGAAACACTAGTAAGAAGGGTGAGTCTCGATGGTTTCTTTTGGGAATCTATGAACTTAAACGCTAAAACATAAGTCAAAGCCTTCCATCAATGTTAAATGCATGCATAAAAATCTCATGTTCCCAATGCAGTCTAGTGCCCCCTGCTAACCACCTAGCCATTTGCAACATGGGAATTAACATTGCAGAACCTCTTCCTGAAGCTAGCAGCTAAAGAAAATGGATCCTAGTGGCCATCGACCATTACACGAAGTGGGTCAAGGCAGTCGCTCTCAGCAGTATCACACCAGAACGGGTGCTATATTTTGTCAAAAAGAACATCATAATGTGGTTCGGAGTGCCACACCGAATCATCTTTGATAATGGTACGCAATTCACATCTACCAAATTCTAAACTTTTTGTAAAGAGTAGAAGATCAAAAATCACTTTAGATTAGTTATACACCCTCAGACTAATGGCCGGATAGAAATTACAAACAAAAAATTTGGCCAATGAATATAGAAAAGGGTGATGGAAAGAAAGGGAGTATGGCCAAACGAGCTAATCAACATCCTATGGGCGTACCGAATGACCCCACGCACATCTATCATAGAAACACCTTTCTCAATGGTATACAGGGTCAAGGGGGTTCTAACCATTGAAATCAGCCTGCCATCTAACTGAGTGGCCTATTACACAGAAAAAGATAATGACATAAACATTAAAAACCACTTAGATAACCTATAAGAAAAGTGGGAGAGACCAATATCATGAGAGGAAGGTCAGAGAAATTCGCCTCTAGAAGGATGACCTGGTCCTTAAAGACGTAGCTGCCTCACAGGTTTGAGAAGGCAAAGGTAAACTCGGGGTGAATTGGGAAGGCCCCTATAAAATCTCACAAGTTATTGGTCCAGCAACCTATAAACTACAAACCATGGAAGGGAAAGAGGTCCCAAGAGCTTGGAACGTATCAAAACTAAGTCCATACTACATGGTAAACAACTCTTAGAGGGATTAAGGCTGCCGTACTCTTTTCCTTCCAAGGACTTTTTCCTGCTGGGTTTTTTCCTTAGAAGTTTTTAATGAGGTGACTCCCCCTAGAAGAGATAGATAACTAGATGTGTAGAATTCCCGGGTGTATCTTCCCATTATTTCAATAAAAATTATTATTCAAAGCATGCACGTTAAGTACTGATCATACTTTGAGATTGCACAAAATATAAAGCGCTAAAAATTTAAAGCGGCTAAAAAGCATAAAACCTAAAATATCATTAAATTGTAAACATAAGACCATTAAGGCGACTCAAAAGCATAAGACCTAAACTATCATTAAATGGTAGACATATGACCATTAAGGCGGCTCAATATCATACAAACAGTAAATGACAACAAATGAGCCAAACAATGCTAAAATATTCTTCCAAAACAGAGAGTACATAATACAATAAAAGGTTAATACTAATCTACGGTGGGAGGATTAGCTGAGGAAGTACCATCACCTCCACCAGCCTTAGGCTCCTCTTCTGCCGACTCATTTAGGGCCGTCTCCTCCTCATCTAGCTCATTTGGATACTTTATTACCTCCATGAGATCCTTCGAGAGATCTAGGTGATGAGCTTAGTAAACCGGCCATACTCGCGGCCATCCATAGCCATATTCATCATGGCTTGGCTATACTCGGTGATAACTTTGGAAACCTCTGCCTCATACTTTGAGGCAGTGTCCTACAAGTAGTCTTGAGCCAAAACCAACTCCTTCATCATCTTCTAGTCCTCCTCCACCCTTTGGTTGGCCTCTTCAAGCTGCCAGCCTACATTAACTTTCTCCGCTTCGAGTTGGGCCTTTTCCACCTCAAGATCCACAAACCTTTTGGATGTCGCCAAATCCTCCTTCTCTACTAGGAGAGGCAAGATGTTCCTCAAAACATTTTGGATTGAGGTGGTATAAAATGAGGGATTTCCCTCACTAGCAAAGGATAGCAAATCCGCCCGAAGAGACTCCGAGATGACCTGCCTGGATGAGTCGGTAGGTACATCAAATTTGACACCTTAAAAGAAGAAACAAATAATTAGTAACAAGGAAATAAGTCAAAAAGAAAAATTAAAATCCTTACCGGTTGGGGGATAACCTCTTCCACCGTAGAAGGATGAGGCGGCTCCACGCACGTCTTAGGATGATCACCTCTAATAGTCGAAGCCTTGTGCTTTCTCTTCTTTTTGTTGGGTTCTCCACCCCGTATTCCAGGTACTGCATTGGTGGAACCCTTAATAAGCTCAGGCTCAACTCGCTCGTTAGAACATTTATGGCCCTTTGACCCCTTGTTGTCTTGTTGCACAAGATCATAGGTTGAGGGAAAATTAAACACTGAAAAGAAAGAAAAGGATTAAATACTTGGAAAAACTTGGGGCCCGTGGTGATAAATGTGATTTGGCTAGCCCGGCTCAATAATTCTAATATTTTTCGTGATGGCCCAACTAATATTTTGACATGGCCACATCTTCTTCCTAAGGGCCTTGAAGGCCTCTACCTTATTATCCGAGCCGGTAAAGTTACAGGCCAAATCAGGAGAAAGATTCCACTCGGTGGGGAACCAGGGATGGCAATCCTCTTGCCTAATAAAAATAAAATCACTCTTGATGTTCTTCACCTAACCCACTTTACTCATAAACCTATAGAAGCCGCCTCCATGAGCAAAGTGATACAGGTTCTCACTCATGGTTTTCCTCAATGAAGCAATCCGCCTAAAGAACTCAGTGCCAAACGCATCTCCAAACCTGTGCAAATAAGGTATACCCCACCAAATCTATCCAGCCGTTGGGGTGAATTTAAGCTGGACTAAGGTAAAACCCTCTTAAAACATCACTAAGACCCTCAGGGCGTGGATAGACGAACCCTGACCAAATTTGGTCCATGTAAATACCAAGATACTAATAAGTGTATAATTACACTTATTATTGATAAGTGTATAATTACACTTATTATCATGACATTTTCAATCATAAAACGATATGGTTTTGTTTCATTTTATACTTCATATAAAATATTTCACGTAGTATGTATTTGTTTTTGATGCAAACACAGAAACTAGGTGAATCTTGGGAGTAAAATGATCAAAAGTGGAATTCTATGTAAAAAGAGAGAAAAATGTGTAAAAAGATGCGTGGGACACAAGGGTTTGGCTTAGGATCAGAGTTGTCAAAGATTGGCAAAGTTACGAAGAAGAAACATGAGGAAAAAAAACATATCACGATCGTGACACCCATTCGCGATCGTGACTTATTACTCTTCATAAGCAGAAAGTTACAAATCATTATTCATGATCGTGACATGTGATTCATGATCATGACTTGTGACAATCATAGGTTATCACTTTTCAAATACCAAACACCAGATAATAACCATCAACCACCATCAACTACCAATCGAAATGATGCCTTTTGGAAGTTAACCAATCATAAAAAGGTTCCTTTCCATTGTGGATGAGGATGAATCTTTGCATCTAATCATATTGAAGTGATGCAACCCTTCACCAAATGGACACGACTCTTCTTTGGATAGACGCAACCCTTCACACTCTATAAATAGGGTTTAAATCACACCATTTTTGGAGGATAGGGTATGGACAATGAATAGTAGTATGCGTGATACATATTAGAGAGTGAAAATAGTATAGATTTTGCTACGTTCAAAGTCTTAGAGAGAAAAATGTATAAGTGATTCTATTCTTATTTCGATCACTATATTTCTAAACAAATTCAAGCGTTTGTTGTATGAGTGTAATTGCAAAGCACTTATCAATAAAAGTTTTAGTTCTTCAACATTCTTTTATTCGATATTCACAAAGAATAGCATCCTAGCGGAGGTTCTGTATGAGTCGAGACCGAATTCAAAGTTGACGCAAGAATTGCTAGAATTGATGACTCCCATTAAAGAGTGGATACGGTTTGATCAACTTTAGCTTTCACTTGCATACCTTACAATTTTACTTTATTTTTTGCTTATACTTTCTATTTCAAAATTTATGGTATGTTTGTGTGTCATAACGAGTATTTCATCTTATGTCATTTATATTAATCAAGTTTATGCTTTTGAGTTAACGTTAAGAGTGATTTCGGGGTTAACAAGATTGTGTATAATCATTGGATCTATGATTATAACGCTATATAGTGAGCCAACATTTTTGGAATGGCAACTTGCTAAATATGGCTATGTGAGAGAGACCCATACTAAGCATACTATTATAGTTATCCAGGTTCTTATAAGTGTCATAATTCGTTTACCCTATATTTAGAAAAGTCATCTCATGTGTTGCTCTATGGTGAATTATTGAATATTAGGGTGTCTAGAACCATATTTGTTGAAGTTATCTAGTGTACGAAATATTCTTGATGATTTTGCATGTTTTTCTCTACTAAACTTGTTCTTAGAAAACATCTATATATTTTACATTTTCTCTAGTCTATTCATACATCTATCTATTTATCCATCTATTATCCAAACCCTCCAATCAAATTATCTGATTTCGTTTACTTCATAACTCTAGTTAGTCGTTAGAACTGAATTCCTTCCTTGTGGGATCGATATCTTCTAAAACTACATCAAAACTATATACTCGTAGTGGTCATCATTTTTCTATTAGATAAGCAGTATTAGTAACACCTGTTCGTATTTTGAACTTTTATCTTATCAGTAGAAAAATGGGGAACAAGGTTTTTGGCACCGTTACTGAATATAAGCATATCGGAACAGTGCAGTTAAAATCTTGTGATCAAGTTTTTGGCACCGTTACCGGGGAAGGTAATTGCGTTCTAAAAGATCAGAAATTTTGAGACTACGGTACATTTTTATTTTACTTTTATTTTATTTATATATCTTTTTGTTATTGTATTTTGTTTTGTGTTTCATATGTGTACTAATATACATTGGGATAAGTTTTGTGGTGATTACATGATTGATAACTTAATTGATACATGCATAGATGAAATTTGTCATGTTACATCTCATGAAGAGTCAACATCAGAATCCCCTGAAAATTTAGAGTTTTCCTCTGAAACTGAAAAATTAGTTAGAGAAGATGATCCTACACCACCTTCTATAGATAAACAACCCTTAGTAGAGTTGAAGCAGTTGCCTAGTCTTTGAAGTATGCATTTTTAGGAAGCAACAATACCCTATCTATTATCATTTCTAGTAAGTTATCTGATCTTCAGGAAGAAGCATTATTAGAGATAATAAAGGGTAGAATTAGGAGTATTGGTTGCAAATTTCCGATATTAGAGGAATTAGCCCTAATATAGTGATGCATTCTATTAATTTGAAGATTGGTAGTAAACCTAAGATAGAAAGGAAAAGAAGATTAAATCCTCACATGAAGGAAGTTGTTAAAAAGGGGATTATTAAGTTTCTAGATGTAGGAATTATCTATCCAATTTCAGATAGTGAATGGGTAAGTCCTATTCAATGTGTTCTAAAAAAATGGAGTTATTACTGTAGTTCAGAATGAAAAGGGTAACTTAGTTCCTACTAGGATAACAACTGGATGGAGAGTTTGCATATTTACAGAAAATTAAATGCAGCCACTAGGAAAGACCATTTCCCTTTACCATTTACAGATCAAATGTTAGAAAGGATATCAGATCATGCATTTTACTATTTTCTTGATGGATTCTCTGGATATTTTCAAATTCATATTAAGCCATATGACCAAGACAAAACCACTTTTACGTGTCCATTTGGTACATTTGCTTATAGAAGAATGCCTTTCAGGTTGTGCAATGGTCTGGCTACTTTTCAAAGGTGTGTTTCAGCTATTTTTAGTAAGTACTTGGAGGATATTATGGAAGTTTTCATGGATGATTTCTCTGTATATGGAGATTCTTTTGAGAAATGTCTACAAAAATTGGATAAAGTACTTGCTAGATGTGAGGAAACTAATTTGTTATTGAATTGGGAGAAATGTCATTTTATGGTTAATGAAGGTATAGTTTTAGGTCATAAGATAGATAAAAAAGGGAATTCATGTAGATATAGCAAAAATCGATATCATTGAGAAATTACCTCCTCCCATAAATGTTAAGGGAATAAGATCATTTCTAGGCCATGTTGGATTTTATAGAGGGTTTATTAAGGATTTTTCGATTATAGCTAAACCTTTAACTAAATTATTAGTCAAAGATGCAAAGTTCGATTTCTCCGATGACTGTTTAAAAGCCTTCAACACTTTAAAAAGAGCATTAGTTTTGGCACCCATAATTGTTAAACCAAATTGGTCTCTGCCATTTGAATTGATGTGTGATGCTTGTGATGTTGCTCTTGGTTGTGTATTAGGTCAAAGGTAAAGAATTTGCTTGCAATTTATTATGCGAGTCACACTTTGTCTTCTGCATAATTCAATTACACCACCATGGAAAAAGAGATGTTAGCAGTCGTATATGCATGTGATAAATTTAGATCATATTTTATTAGGTCTAAAGTAATAGTTCATACAGATCATGATGCTTTGAGATATTTGTTTGCTAAGGAAAATGCCAAACCTAGATTAATTAGGTGTATCTTTCTTTTGCAAGAATTTGACTTAGAAATAAGGGATAAAAGGGGAAGTGAGAATACCAAAGCTGATCACTTATCTCATTTAGAAGATGATAAGGGACCTATAAGTGAAACTGTTGATATTAATGAACTTTTTCCATATGAAAATCTTAAGTCTGTTAAACATACTATTAGTCCATGGAATACCGACTTTGCAAATTATTTGGTTATGCATACTTTACCCTCTGATTTAGATTCTAATGGTAAGAAGAAATTTCTTAAGGATATAAGATTATTTATGTGGGATGACCCTTATTTGTTTAAGGTACGTTGATCACAAGGTTTTGACTCTATTTATTTTGAGGGCCATATTCGGAGATGAAGCCAAAAACCTTGTTCCACACTCTTCTACCGATAAGATAAAAGTTCAAAATACGAACAGGTGTTGTCAATACCGCTTATCAAAATAGAAAAATGGTGACCACTGCAAGTATACAGTTTCGATGTAGTTTTAAAAGATATCGATCCCATAGGGAAGGAACTAGTTTTAAAGACCAACTAGAGTTATGAGGTAAATGAAAATATGGAATTTATATTGGAGGGTTGGATTGGTAGATAGATGAATGGATAGATGCGTGTACAGATTAGCAAAGATACAAATTATAGAGATATTTCTACGAACAAGTTTAACAGAGGAAAACATGCAAAATCATCAAGAATATTTCATATACTAGATAACTTCAACAAATAAGGTTCTAGATGCCCTAATATTCAATAATTCACCGGCAGAGCAACACATGAGATGACTTTTCTAAGTCTAGGGTAGACGAATTATGACACTTATAAGAACCTGGATAACAATATTACCATGCTTAGTACGGGTCGTTCTCACATAGCCATATTTAGCAAGTTACCACTCCAAAAGTGTTGGCTCACTAAATAGCGTTATAATCATAGATCCAGTGATTATACACAATCTTGTTAACCCTGAAATCACTCTTAAATTTAACTCGAAAGCATATAACTTGATTAATATAAATGATGCAAAATGATTTACTCGTTATGACACATAGACATATCATAAACTTTGAAATAGAAAGTATAAGTAGAGAACAAAGTAAAGTTGTAAGGTATGTAAGTGAAAGCTAAAGTTGATCAAACAGTATCCACTCTTTAATGGGAGTCGTCAGTTCTCGTAATTCCTGCATCTACTTTGAATTCGGTCTCGACTCGTACAGAACCTCCGCTAGGATGCTATTCTTTATGAATCTCGAATAAAAGAATGTTGAAGAATGAAAACTTTTAATGATAAGTGCTTTGCAATCACACTCATACAACAAAAGCTCGAATTTGTGTAGAAATATAGTGATCGAAATAGGAATCAAATCATTATACATTTTTCTCGCTAAGACTTTGAACGTAGATAAATCTATATAATTTCTACTCTCTATCTATGCAAACACGTCTGACATATATCACCAAATATCAATCCACTCTTAATTGCCACAAAATTGGTTAAGTTAGATGCCTATTTATAGAGTGTGAAGGGTTGTGTCTGTCCAAATGAAGAGTCATATTCATTGGCGAAGAGTTGCATAACTTCATTTTGATTAGATGCAAAGATTCATCCGCATCCACAATTGGAAGGCACCTTTTCATGATTGGTTGACTTCTAAACGTTATTTTTTGGTTAGTAGTTGATGCTGGTTGATCGTTCATATCTAGTGGTTGAAAGAAGAGAAGAGTTGACCAAAAAACCATCAAGGACGTGACCGTGAATGTATGTCATAACCATGAATACTTGGTTGGCAACTTTCTGCTGTGAATGTTAACAAGTCACGACCGTGATATATGTGTCACGTTCGTGACATGCCTTTTTCACAAGATTCCTCTTTGCGATTTCTACCAATCTTTGACATCTTTGATCCTTTGCCAACTCCTTAAGTTCCACGCATCTTTTTGCACATTTTTCACTCTTTTTCCATAGAATTCTACTTTTGTTCATTTTACTTCCAAGATTTACCTAGTTTCTGCATTTGCATAAAAAAACAACTACATACCACGTGAAATCTTTTATATGAAGTATAACAAAACCTTATGTTTAATGATTGAAAATGTCATGATAATAAGTGTAATTATACACTTATCACACCCCCACACTTAACTATTTTCTTGTCCTCAAGGTAGAAACAACAGAAGTGTATAAAATAGTATTCAAGTTCATACCTCATTTGGCAAAAGACTATTGTAGTGAGCTCACATTCCCATGTTGCATAAGATTCCAATACAGGTTTGAAATTTGCCGCAAATTAGTAATGTGAAATTTATATAGTCTAGTTGCATACCTTTGCTCTTAAAGGAGGGTCAATCGAATTGCATCTTCATATAAGTGTTATATGCTTACTGGAATATTACCTTCTCTCAAGTATAGTATAAAGTATTAAGGACAAAAGGAGAACACTTTGGAAAGTTTGATCTCAAGGCATTTTTAGGTAACCTAGGATACTAAAAACACTCTTAGTGGTTGCATTTTATGCTCCATACCACTCTCCCCTTTTTTTAGTGGTTGCATTTTATACTCTATATTCTTTCTCTCATTTTTTTTCTTTTAAGCATATTGTATTGAAGTACTTTGTACTTTGCACCCATTTTTCATGCTATGCTTTCTTTTTCTTTTTTCACTCATTGAATGGTTGCAGTTTCGGCTCCGTACCATTCCTCTCCTTTTCCATAACTCATTGGTTATCCTCTCTTTCTTTTGATTTTTCTCTCTTAATACCCTCATCCTTTATTGGTCACTTTCAAAGTATTATGGCTATAGTTTCCCAACACCTTAAACACACTCAATACTTATAGGACTTATTCAAGAATAGCACATAAAATTCATAGTAAGAACACTACTAGGTATTACTCCACTTAAACTTATCGGTAGCATTAAACTAAAACTATATAACTTATACTAATTCATGTTGCATTGAAATATATATCGAAACTTACTTGGAATGTTGCTTTTGAATGTTACTCACAACTCATCCTTGCCAAATAATTACATAATTAAGTAAACAAACAAACAAAGAAATAAAAACAATAAACTGTATAAAATTCCTAAATCTAAATGAAAAGATGAAATTTATTCAAAGGGAAGTGATTCTATCATTTGGTCAATCTTATAGTAAGATACCCTTAGATCTCGCTCGAAAACAAACATCAGAATATGACTAACATCGATTTTCCTATTAATTAAATTCTGCACCTCCATAAGTTCATTTAACCTTCAGCAGAGGTTGGTGACTTTACGCTCTTCCTCTTGCACAATTTCCCTCTCTTTGTGTCTGTTTTCTTCCACCCTTTCATCCCATGATCTTTAATCATAGGTTATTCTTTCTTCCCCAATGCACCTTACCAAAACATCACGCTCAAAGAAGAGTGTTAATTCCAGAATCACATCTTCGCTAGTAAAAATTTTTGTGGCATAGGGAATTCTCCCAATCTATCCCAAAAAGTTTGCCATTATCCGATACCTGTATTCTATCATTCCAGGATTTTGAGCTGCAGACATAAGTGTCTCCATCATTATCCCTGAAATATCAACAGGTGTGCCATTCCAAATTGCATTTATCATGAACAATTCTTCAGGAATGAGAAGATAAAAACTAGACTTGCCAAACAATGCACCACTTAAGTAAAAGTGTAATGCAAGAAAACAAGGGTCACAAATTCACCGGCTATAGGCAAATTCTTGTTTGAACTCATTTTGGCTAGTTAGGCGATTCCATGTCGGTAAAGGATCCCAACCAGGAAGCATTGTGTTGAAGCAATCCCTTAGAAATCCCATATACTTCTCCAAGGCCTTCCCAGTCAACTTAAACTCTTTCCCATGGTGACAATAGATTAGACAGTTCTTCCTATCATTCCTCCATGTCAGTGTGACCAACATTTCTACGCAGTTATTCACGCTGTTCCCCAGAGTCATATTCGAGTAGATGACAAAGTTGAGTATTCTGAGATAATACATAACTCTATCATAAACACCAAGATAAGACAGAGCTTCTTACCATTCTTGAAGATTCATCGGTGGAATTAGACTGGATTTGTTTGGTATAACCATTCTCATGAAAGAAAAGTTTGAAAGGAAAGAAGTAATTTCAGATTTGGAATAGATTTGTGTTTGGAAAGGTAGAATTTCAGATTGTAGAAGTTAGTAATTGATGAATAGTCATGCATCAATTATATAGAAAGTAATGGAATAACTGTCGAATAACTACGCAACTATTGCAATTATCACATAGGTCACGATCGTGATTATCTACCATGATCATGACTTATGGATTTTGAGAAATAGAAAGTTTTAATCAGGAATTCATGAGCATGAATGGGGGTTGCGAACATGAATAGGAAAAATAGAAGAAAAATCTTCTATTTATAGAGAATTCTAATTTAATAATATGATGTATCACCTCTAAGATGATTATTTCATATTCTTTTCACATCCAAAGTTAGGATTGACAAATTATACAGTTTAGGAAAGAAATAATTAGATATAATTAGAATATGTACCGTATCTCCAGCAATTAGATCTCTATAAACGCACTTGCCTTCCCTGGCAATGGTGCCAAAAACATGATCGCAAGGTTTTGACTCTTTTTTTAAGGGCTATATTTGGAGATGAAGCCAAAAACCTTATTCACCACTCTTCTACCAATAAGATAAAAGTTCAAACTATGAAAAGGTGTTGTCAATACCGCTTATCAAAATAGAAAAATGGTGACCACTACAAGTATACAGTTTCAATTAAAAGATATCAATCCCATAGGGAAGGAACTAGTTTTAAAGACCAACTAGAGTTACGGGGTAAACGAAAATATGGAATTTATATTAGAGGGTTGGATTGGTAAATAGATGAATGGATAGATGCGTGTAAAGATTTGAAAAGATACAAATTATAGAGATATTCCTATGAACAAGTTTAACAGAGAAAAACATGCAAAATCATCAAGAATATTTTGTACACTAGATAACTTCAACAAATAAGGTTCTAGACACCCTAATATTCAATAAATCACCTCAGAGCAACACATAAGATCACTTTTCTAAGTTTAGGGTAAATGAATTATGGCACTTATAAAAACCTGGATAAGAATATTACTATGCTTAGTACGGGTCGCTCTCACATAGCTATATTTTACAAGTTACCACTCAAACAATGTTGGCTCACTAAATAGCTTTATAATCACAGATTGAGTGATTATACACAATCTTGTTAACCCCTAAATCACTCTTAAAGTTAACTCGAAAGCATGTAACTTGTTTAATATAAATGACACAAAATGAATTACTCCTTATGACACATATACATATCATAAACTTTGAAATAGAAAGTATAAGCAGAAAACAAAGTAAAGTTGTAAGGTATGCAAGTGAAAGATAAATTTGATCAAACAGTATCCACTCTTTAATGGGAGTCATCAATTCCCGCAATTCCTGCATCTACTTTGAATTCTGTCTCGACTCGTATAGATTCTTCGCTAGGATGCTATTCTTTGTGATTCTCGAATAAAAGAATGTTGACGAACAAAAACTTTTATTGAAAAGTTCTTTACAATTACACTCATACAACAAACGCTCGAATTTATGTAGAAATATAGTGATCAAAAAAGAAATCGAATCACATATACATTTTTCTCGCTAAGACTATGAACGTAGCGAAATCTATATAATTTCTACTCTCTATCTATGCATATACGTCTATATCATTAAATATCAATCTACTCTCATTTGCCAAAAAATTGGTTGAGTTAGGAGCCTATTTATAGAGAGTGAAGGGTTGCGTCTATTCAAAAGAAGAGTCGTGTCTATTGGCGAAGAGTTGTATCTCTTCATTTTGATTGGATGAAAAGATTCTTCCTCATCCACAATGGAAAGGCACCTTTTCATGTTTTGTTGACTTCCAAAAGGTGCCTTTTCGGTTGGTAGTTGATTGCGATTGATCGTTCTTATCATGCGGTTGAAAGAAGAGAAAATTTGACCAAAAAACCGTTAAGTTCGTGACCACGAATGTATGTCACAACCCTGAATACTTGGTTGGCAACTTTCTGTTGTGAAAGTTAACAAGTCACGACCGCGATATATGTGTCATGATCGTGACATGCCTTTACACATGATTCCTCTTTTTGATTTCTACCGATCTTTGAAATCTTTAATCCTTTGCCAATTCCTTAAGTTCCACGCATCTTTTTACACCTTTTTCACTCTTTTTCCATAAAACTCCACTTTTATTCATTTTACTTCCAAGATTTACCTAGTTTCTTCATTTGCGTATACCATGTGAAATCTTTAATATGAAGTATAAAATGAAACTAAACCATATGTTTATTGATTGAAAATGTCATGATAATAAGTGTAATTATACACTTATCACACCCCCACACTTAACTATTTTCTTATCCTCAAGGTAGAAATAACAGAAGTGTATAAATTAATATTCAAGTTCGTACCTCATTTGGCGAAAGACTATTGTAGTGAGCATCACATTCCCACGTTGCATAAGATTCAAGTAAAGGTTTGAAATTTGCCACAAATTAGTAATGTGTGATTTATATAGTCTAGTTGCATACCTTTGCTCTTAATGGAGGGTCAACCGAATTGCATCTTCATATAAGTGTTATATGCTTACTCGAATATTACCTTCTCTCAAGTATAGTATAAAGTATTAAGGACAAAAGGATCTCACTTTGGAAAGTTTGATCTCAAGGCATTTTTAGGTGACCTAGGATGTTAAAAACACTCTTAATGGTTGCATTTTATCCTCCATACCACTCTCCCCTTTTTTTTAGTGGTTGCATTTTATGCTCTATACCACTTTCTCTTATTTTTTCTTTTAAGCATATGTTTTTTGAAGTAGTTTGTACTTTGCACCCATTTTTTGTGCTATGCTTTCTTTTTCTTTTTTCACTCATTGAATGGTTGCAAATTCTGCTCCGTACCATTCCTCACCTTTTGCATAACTCATTGGTTATCCTCTCTTTCTTTTGATTTTTCTCTCTTAATACCCTCATCTTTTATTAGTCACTTTCAAAGTATTATGGCTATAGTTTCCCAACACTTTAAACACACTCAATACTTATGGGGCTTATTCGAGAATAGCATATAAAACTCATAGTGAGAACACTACTAGATATTACTCCACTTAAACTTATCGATAGCATTAAATTAAAACTATATAACTTGTACTAATTCATATTGCATTGAAATATATATCGAAACTTACTTGGAATGTTACTTTTGAATGTTACTCAAAACTCATCCTTGCCAAATATGAAATGTTGTTCGAAAATGCTCACACTCTCATCTTGTGGTCATACTCGAAACACTTTGGTCAAACTATGCATTAACATCAAACTTGAAATACCTAACACTCACAATAACCTTTGAACATATGTTAGTATAGCATAGGTGTGGATAATGTATAAATAACACAAAAATCAAGAAAAATTTTCAAATTCTTCGATTGTTTAATTTATTTAATTTTTTTGGATTTTTGGGATTTTTTACAAATATCCTCCCACACTAAAGAATACAATGTCCTCATTGTGGAAGACTTTAACTTAAAGAAAAACATAAAAATTAAAAATGTAAACTAGTCTAAAAATATGAAAAGGAGAAATGAAGAAAAGAGAAAACCCTTTCATTGAGAAGGAGAATCTGGGGGATTAGAAGTAAATTAACAATTTTTTTTTTCTAAAGAAAGAAAGTAATTTTCGAAGCATCGATTTATTACTCTTTCTTTAAAATTTTCATGTCTTTCTTCATACTTCAAGTTCTTCTCGGTAATTGTCCAATTTTTGTTGCATGCTTGCCTTCCAATCTTTCGGAGCTTCTTCTTCTTCTTCTTCTTCTTCGATCATTGGAGTTTTCCCATGATGATGTCTAACGATAGGATTAGATGGTCCAACAGAAGAATCTTCTTGAGTCGAGAGTAGCTTCTTGGTGCGGCTGGAATAGGAGTAGAAGGAATATACACCATCGTTCTCTTGAAGAAGTCCGGTATTCTTTTAGTAAGTCCCATCCATATAGCGAAAATACTCACCTGGTTGTTGGACATAGGGGAGTTCGCTTCTTACACCCAAGATGATAGCGGTGATAATTTCGGCCACCCCAATCTTGTTTCTCATACTTGTAGAATTCTTCTTCATCATGTCACATATGATATCCACGAATTCTTCTTTTTGTTTCATCAAAGCATAAGAAAGAACAAACAAATATTTCTTTTGGACTTTGGTATTCTCTACTCGACAAAATACCGAACTGGAAAGGTATTTGTAAAGAAGAAGAATGCACTCATCCTTAATAAGTTTATTAGGAGAATTTTTGGGGTCGAATACTCTCTTACCCGTCAAATCTGCCCAAACTCGATTTGGTTGAAAAGAATCCATCATTGTTGATGATTTTTCCATTTCAAACCCAAACCAAGTGTGCATCATATCCCTTTTCATGGTATATTTATTCCCTTGATTACGGAATTTTATCCCCTTTTACCTTGCATCTTCATAGTCGAACGTCACTAGACATTTGAGAATCCAATCTTGATTTTGTGGAAATTGGATATCCACAAACTTCGTAAGTCCAAGAACAGAAAGATAAGCCTCCATCTCTCTACGAAGATTAAATGTTTCTAAGAAGACCATATCGAGGAATATCATCCCCGTGATATCCAATTTGCTAAGCTTTTGGAAATGCTTTCCCTCTTCTCTTATCCTTAAAGGGAAAGGACAACCATAATCCTCTTGGTATGTTTGGCTTTCTCTCCTATTTGCAGATTTCTTCAAAGGCATCTTGATTATTTTGAAGTTGAAAGGTTTAAAGAAAAAGGTTGAATGGTTTTTCTTTTGAAAAAAAAAGCGATGACTTGCTCTGCTAGGGTTTCTTCCCCGTAGCCTCCTTTTGCATTCTTTTTCCTTTTCTAATTAGATTTTTGATTGTTTTCTCTTCCTTCTTTTCTTCCATGGATCCTCTTTCGAATGTGACCTTTATCATTGAACTTTTTGAAGCTCAAGTTGCGCATAAAAACCCTAATTCCATCCCAAAACCTACCGGATTATATATGGGAAAACTTATGGAAAAACCCAAGCAATCCTATGCGCAGGCAGCAGCTGATCAAGAAATTCTCTTCACACCTGTATCAAGTTTGATTATTAAAGAAAAAGGCGGCTTTAAAAGTGTTAAGATCACGTAAGCGGTTTATTAAAATCTTGTTAAACAATGCGAATTCTCTTTAATTGGAAGACTAATTTTAGGAAAAGGCTCCAATCCTTGGAAAGTTGAGGATTTTAAGAACCAGTTAACAAGCTTCTGGGGATTACAAGGAGAATGGAGATTGGTTCCAATTGGCAGAGGTTTTTATTATGTTATGCTCAATTCTAGGGTTGAGGAGTTAGTTTGGAGTAAGGGTAGTATTAACGTGAAGCCTGGAATCTTCAGATTATAGCCTTGGGTTCCTAACTTTGATCCATATAGCCGGGAAATTTAACCTCGAATCACACAATTTTTGACCATCCGACGATCTTCATATGGGAATCCTCGTCAGACGTTTTAAATTATTTAACTAAATAAAAAAAAAAATATATATATATATATATATATATATATATATACACACACATATATATATATATATGTATATATAAAAGGGGGTAACAGGAGAGCCTCGCGCGAGGCTGCACAAGGCAACCCGCGCGAGACAGCCTCGCGCAAAGCTGCGCGAGGCAGCCCTCGCGGGGAGGCTCCCGCTAGACAGCCCTCGCGGGGCACCCCGCGAGGGTGCTAGACAGCCCTCGCGGGGCTCCCCGCGAGGCTGCTAGACCACCCTCGCGGGGCTCCCCGCGAGGGTGCTAGACAGCCCTCGCGGGGCTCCCCACGAGGGTGCTAGACCACCCACGCGGGGACACCCGCGAGGGTCCTTAGCGACCCTCGCGAGAGACCCCGCGAGGCTCCTTGTTTTGGATTTTTTCGGGAATTTTTATCTATAAATAGTCGGGTCTTTTTCAGTACACGGGGACCGAAAATGGAGAGAGAAAAATCCTCTCTTTCAAAACAAAATAATAAAATGATTTTTCTTACTTTCTTCTGACTTTTTATCAGATCAAAAGCACGTTTTGAACCCCAAATCTCTTCATCTTTTTATAAAATTTCTTCATCTTTTCTTCTAAATTCCTCAGATATTCTTGGGACTAAAATCAATTTAGAACCCGAGTCTGA
>CATIWQ010121531.1:0-37269 GCA_949673415.1 Euphorbia schlechtendalii | reverse complement strand
AGTAGTTGATTCGAGTCTTCCAAGAGAGATTAGAGTTCGTCGGAACATTCCGCTAGATAGCATAGTTGATGATGTTCATAATCTAGTGATGATGCGAGGTCAGCTTAGTAGGATGATGAGTCATCCAGCCTTCATATCATTGATCGAACCCAAGAAGTTTGAAGATGCAAAAGGAGATGATCATTGGATGATCGCAATGCAAGAGGAGCTGGATCAATTCAAGTGTGATGATGTTTGGGATCTAGTTCCTAAGCCAAAAGGGAAATCAATTATTAGAACCAAATGGGTTTTTAAGAACAAGCTATATGAAGATGGCTCTGTTGTCAGGAACAAAGTTAGGCTTGTAGCCCAAGGCTACAATCAGTAGGAAGGAATCGATTATGATGAAACTTATGCTCCCATAGCCAGGCTCAAAGCAATCCGAATCCTATGTATTTTTGCATCTCATATGAACTTCAAATTATTTCAAATGGATGTTAAGAGAACATTCTTGAATGGATTCATTCAAGAAGAAGTCAATGTTCGCTAGACTCTAAGCTTTGAAGATTCGAAGTATCCTGAGCATGTCTTCAAATTGAAGAAAGCTCTCTATGGACTGAAGCAAGTTCTTAGAGCTTAGTATAAGAGGCTAACCAATTTCTTGATCAGCAAAGGCTATGAAAGAGGAAAAGTATATACGACTCTGTTTATCAGGAGAAGAAAGGAAGATGTGTTCCTAGTTGTTCACCACTTTTCTACTGATAAGTTTAATCAAATATGGTTCCAAATCTCGTGAACTGTTGGCCATCAACTGCGCCAAAAACTTGTTCACATATAAAATATAGGTGTTGTCAATACCCCTTACCACATAGAAAAATGATGATAACTGCAAGTATACAGATGCGATGTAGTTTTAAAAGATATCAAACCCACATGGAAGGAACCTGGTGTAAAGATAAATAGGGAAGCGTAAAAGTAAATAAAATAAAAATAGATTAAAGATTTTTAAGTGTAGGAAGATTAGAATGGAAAGTTGAGTAAATATAGATGTGATAGATTAGAAACTCTAAATCAATAGATTTTCACTACGAATAAGTATAGCAGAGAAAACATGCAAATTTAACGAAGTTGTTCTGACCCTCTAGATTATCTAACAGATTCAGTTCTAGACACTCAGATGTTCAATGATTCACCGCAGAGCAACACATGAAATAACTTGTCTAAGTCTAGCGCAAACGAAAGAAGATAATTATAAAATCCCTAGACAACATCAATACTATGCTTAGTACGGGTCGCTCTCACATAGCCACATTTAGCAAGTTATCATTCCAAAAATGTTGGCTCACTAAACAGCGTTATATCACAAATCCAGTGATTATACATGATATTGGTAACCCCGAAACTACTCTTAAAATTAACGCCAACGCATATAACTTGATTAACATAAAAGACTTAGCACGAAATATGCATTATGACACATAGACATATCATAAACTTCGAAATAGAAAGTATAAGTAGAAAGAAAAGCAAAGTTGCAAGGTATGCAAGTGAAAGCTAAAGTTGATCAAACCGTATCCACTTTTTAAGAGGAGTCGTCAATTCTCGCAATTCATGCTTCTGCTTTGAATTCAGTCTCGGCCCGTACAAAACCTCCGCTAGGAAGCTATTCTTTGCGAATATCGAACAAATGAATATTGAAGAACGAAAACTTTTATTGATAAGTTATTTGCAAGTACACTTATACAACAATCGCTCGAGGATATAGAGAAATCTAGTGATCGAAACAAGGATTTGAATCACTTAAAATTTTTCTCGCCAACACTTAAGAACGTAGCGAATCTAACTATATGTACACTATATCTCTCTTTATTTTCACTCTAATGCTTTCCTCTCTAGTGTCCCACACTATCCACGAAATTGTTAAGGATTTGGAGCCCTATTTATAGAGTTTGAAGGGTTTCGTCTATCCAAACAAAGAGTCACATCCATTGGTGAAAGATTCCATCTCTTCAATGTGATTGGTTGAGAGGCTTTAATTCAATCCATAATGGATAGGCACCTTTTCATGATTGGTTGACTCCTGATAAGTTTCTGTTCATTGCTAGTTGATGGCGGTTGATGGTACTTATCTGGTGATTGGTAGTTAAGAAGATAATACCAGAAAACCGTCCATGTCACGACCGTGATATGTGATTCGTGACCGTGAACCTTTGATTGGCAGATTTCTGTTTCTAAAGTGAACATGTCGCGACCACGAGGTATTGTTGCAACCGTGAATTGAGTTTTCTTCAGAAATCTCCTTGTAACTTCACCGATCTTTGACAGCTTCGATTCTAAGCCAAATCTTCAAGTTCCACGCATCCTTTTGCACCTTTTTCACTCTTTTTTCCTAGAATTCCACTTTAGTTCATTTTACTCCCAAGATTTACCTAGTATCTGCATTTCCATCAAAAATAACTATATACCATATGAAATCTTTTATATGAAGTATAAAAATGACTAAAACTGTAGTGTTTATTGTATAAAATTTATATAATAATAAGTATAATTATACACTTATCACACCACTTCGAACAACCACATGTTCGTTTGGGGTCCACTTGCAATGGTAAAAATCCCTTGCTCGCTTTAGGCAATGTTTTTCCCTATTTTCTCATAATTCCTTTTAATTATTAATTCAGTTCAACTAATTAATAATTCTTCTCACTGATTTCACAACTTGTATTTTGGGTAGAGACTTAGTCCATAGGTTCTTTACATAGTCTGAAAAAGACCCAAAGTGTATGACCACATAGGATTCCAAAGTATAAAGCCCCTAGAGGTTAACCTAAACTTAACTTCTAGTCCAGGTACCTTTAGGCTCAGTATTCCAAACTGATATGGAACCACATAGCTCTAGGTGATCAAATGGGCTTTCTAGCAAAGGTGTATGATCCCCCGATACTTGGAACATCACGTGCCTGTGACTTGATCCGGTTCTAAAGTAATAAACAATACAATACACTCCTTCCATCAGGTTAAGTACCATTCAGTTTATTGAGCTCGGATTAAGTGTTACTTCATGTAATAGCTATAGCTATCCTGGAATTAGACTTGTTCACGAAGAACACCACTCAGCCATTATGTATCTTGATTGACTAGAAACCCATTCTATCAATCTTATACTTTGATCAGAGGTTTATGAGTGTGTCACTTCAACAAGGGGCCCTAAGGTACATATCCCATTATATTGCTATATCAGGAGCGATGGATCCCATCTTGACTACACAACTTACCAACATGTGATCATCGTTATACCCGTAATCACCCATGTCATCTTGATTGCTAGGGTATGAATAAGTATGACCCAAAGTATAACAACTCCTACATAAGCTAACTAGTATCTCAAGTCTGAGGATATTTGTACTGCTACTATAATAAGACATGACACTAACACATGGATATAGTAATTCCCGAGTGTCTATATTATAGTGGTCTTAAATGTATTACGCGAATACATTCATGTGTTAACTCAAGGTACCACCTTCAGCTCGTGAGATCGATTGCTTGGATCTAATCCAAGGAGTAAGCCTACACATGCTAGTCTGTCCGTTCCATTGATATCCAGTCTTAATGAAACTATGACTAGGGATATTTAGATTATTTATAGTAACACGTATGCGCAGTTCTCACACTACATAGTTCACACTATAGCCACACACTTTTACGCTATAAAACAATCACGAACTTTGTCTCATCAATACACATATTTATATTAAACATATATTTTACCAGTGAGATACTATAATAAACAGAATGCACTGATAAGCAACTAAGATGCCTTAATTTTTATTAATAATAATTTGAAACTGATTCTACATTATAACTAATAAAGATATATCACCCTAATTACCTCTAGGGCATACATCATTTCTAACAATTTCCCACTTGCACTAGAGTCAATTGCCCATGTGCCTTATACCATACTCTTTAACATGCTGGTCATGTTTAATTTGAGTCAATGGTTTAGTTAGCCCATCCGCTAGATTATGATCTGTTGGAACATATTCTAAACTTTTATCCTTTCCAATTACCATCTCTTGCATAAGTTAGTACTTTTTGAGTAAATGTTCATTTCTATGACGAGACCATGGTTCCTTTGCTTAAGCAGTAGCCCCATTGTTATCACAATAGATTGCTATGGGATTTACAATGCTTGACAACACACGAAGATCACCAATAAATCCCTTAAGCGATATGTCTTGCTTAGCTACTTTTGAAGTAGCTAAATACTTAGATTTTGTGGTTGCATCGGTAGTCATATTCTATTTTTAACTCTTCCAAACAACTGCCCCTCAGTTTAACATAAACACATAACCTGACTGGGATTTATAATCATCATCGTTAGATTGAAACTCGCATCGGTGTATCCCTCTAAAGTGAGATCACCTTCTCTATATACTAAAAACATATCCTTAGTCCTGCGTAAGTACTTGAGGATGGTTTTAACGGCTATCCTTTGCTTTTCACCTGGGTCAGATTTAAATTTAGCTTGTGACGCTCAACACATGTGAGATGTCAAGACGAGTGCATAGCATAGCATACATGATGGACCCTATCACTGTGGCATAGGGTATTACATTCATGCGTAGTCTCTCCTCTTATGTTCTCGAACACTCAAATTTAGAAAGTTTAATCCTATGAGACATTGGGAGATAACCCTTCCTTGACTGGTCAAGGTTAAATCTAGCCAAAACCTTATCTATGTATGTACTTTGTGAAAGACCTAGCATCCTTTTAGATCTATCTCGGGTAAATCTTAATACACAGTATAAAAGCTGCTTCTCCAAGGTCTTTCATGGAGAACTTCTTTGACAACCATGACTTAACTTTCTGAAGAAAAGGAATATCATTTCCTATTAATAATATGTCATCGACATATAATACAAGGAAAGCGATCACACTCCCACTAGCCTTTTTATATACACAGGGCTCATTAGCGTTAGATACAAAATCGATTTCTCAGATTGTCTCATCGAACATAATATTCCAACTCCTCGATGCTTGCTTAAGTCCATAAATGGACTTCTACATCTTGCATACCTTAGAGCCATCCTCGAATGCGAAACCCTAAAGTTTTGCCATATACACATCTCTGTCCAGATTCCCATTAAGGAAAGTTGTCTTCACATCCATCTACCAAATCTCATAATCGTAATGAGCAGTGATGGTAAGGAGTATCCTGATAGACTTCAGCATGGCCATTGGTGAAAAGGTCTCATCATAGTCAATGCCTTCTTTTTTATTGTACCCTTTTGCAACCAGCCTTCCTTTATAGGTAACTATGCTACCGTCCATATCGGTTTTCTTCTTGAAAACCCACTTGCATCCTATGGGCTTAATCCCACTTAGAGCATAAATCAAGCTCCAAACTTAATTTTCTTACATGGAGTCCATCTCTGATCTCATGGATGAAAGCCATTTTTTAAATTCTCAGCCTTCCATTACTTCCTTGTAAGTCCTACACTCATCATCTTCCATAAGGAAGAGATGTTTATCATCAGTGATGAGAAACTTGTATCACTCAGGAGCGATTGGAGCTAGACCTAACCTACGTAATGTTGATGTTATAATAGGTTATTCCATGCTTATACTATCTTGTGTAACAGGTGTAGTTATAATCAGTTGACTGTCAATTTGATGTTCTTGAGTGACTAACTCAAGACTGCTCCCACTAGCCTTCGCAAATATATTCTCCTTCTCGAGTAATTGAGCATTTCTGGAAACAAGGATTTTTCTGTTCCCTGGGATCATAAAAGGTGTACCCTATAGTCTCCTTAGGGGTAACCTACAAATAGATATCTATCAGACTTAGCACCTAACTTATCTGAACTTATCCTCTTTACATAAACAGGACATCCTCAAACTCTCAGGTGAGAAAGAGCAGGTTTCTTACCATACCATAACTCTTATGGAGTTTGATCAACTGATTTAGAGGGCACTCTATTTACAATATAAACTGCACTCTCAAGTGCATAACCCCAAAAAGATCTACTGAGTTATGCTTGGTTCATCATGGATCGAACTATATAGAGTAGGGTTTGATTTCTCCTTTCTAACACTCCATTGTGGTTGGGTGTATAAGGAGGTGTTCACTAGGATAAAATACCATTATCCCTTAGATAATCCTGAAACTCCTGGCTTAACTATTCACCACCTCGATTAGATTGAAAGGTCTTGATACTTTTCCCAAGATATTTCTCTACTTCAGTTTTGAATTCTTTGAATCTATTAAAACATTCAAATTTGTGCCTCATAAGTTAGAAATAACCATATCGCGAGTAATCATCGATAAAGGTTATGAAGTAGATGAAAACCTCATGTGCATTACCACTCATTGGACCACATACATCCAAATGTATTATTTCCAAAGTACTAGTGGCATGTTGACCCTTTCCTTTGAAACGTTTCTTAGTCATCTTCCCTTTTATACACGGTTTGCACGCACCAGAGGATTGCCATTCTATTGGGCCTAAGTCTCCACATTTGTATAACTTAGTTAAGCGAGTCTCTTTTATGTGGATTAGACAACAATGCCATAAGTATGAGGACTTCTCATTATCTAATCTTGATTTCTCAACAATGTTCCTATTTAGAATTTCAATTTTAGTATCTAGGACGTATATGCCATCTATAGATATTCCATAACCATAAAGAATATTATCATGGTGAATTTTACATTTATTATTAGAAAATAAAATTTTAAATCCTTCTGTTGCTAAACACGTAATAGAAATAATATTCTTAGTGACAACAAGAATATAATAGCAATTGTTCAAAACTAAAACAAGGCCACAAGGAAAATGAAGGCTATATGTCCCTACAGCTGTTGTAGCAACCCGTGCTCCATTTCCAACTCTCAGGTCCATTTCCCTCATTGCAAGCCTCCCACTGTTTTACAATAACTGCATAAAAGTACAGATTTGAGTACAACAACCAGTATCTAATACCCAAGTAGACTCATAGGGAATGGTAGAGGAACTCTCTAGTATGAAGCTACCTCCAGATGTTTGAGCCACAACTATCATCATCCGATGAGCTTGTTTCATGAGAAACATTCTCCCTCTTCAATTCTAACCTCCTCATGAGCTTTCTCTTAAGTTTTAAACCTTTTAGTTTCTTCAACTTAAGGTCCTTAGCATTAGCTTGCTCTTTAAGTTGTTTCTTAATTCAATCTCATAATACTCAAGCAATTCCATGAGTTGGGTCAAAGTACAGTTGGGAGAACACTCCTTAAGTATCTTTTTGAAGGAATCATATTTATTGGGTAATACCCTCAATACCATTTCCCTCAAAGACTCCTCACTATACTCAACTCCCAACTCTCTTCATTTCTCTGAGTTGTCATATATGTTAATGACCAACTCTACTGCTGATGTGTCTCCCCACAATTTACTGTGGAACAATTCAACCTCTAGACTTTCCACTGACTTGAGATGATGAATCTTGGTTGTGAGGTCCAACCCTTCATACACACGTATGTACTTTGGGAGCATATGGTCTAACATGAGTTTTGCAACAAACTCACAATTTCCCTTATGCTCCTCATAGTCATTCATCTCACATGCAAAAGTATTCTTACCGAGGTATTTGGGACTAGGATCAGTTAAAACATAATCTAGATAGTAGTACTTAAGAACTCCTCAAACAATCTCAAACCACTCGTTGAAGTTATAAGCATCATATTTGATGTCGTTAAGAGGTACAATCTCAATGCGAGTATTTTCGTTAGTGATCATATTCAACCTTAATATAAGATAAAATTTGTTTAGACATTAGTATATGTACATGCATTTAATATAAGGTCTTTAATTAAACACATAATTCTTACTACTTTTCTTGACATTTAAATAAGCATTTCTATTCAAATTCGGGATATTGGTTGAACCAATTTTCCTTTGTAGGTAGCATCCATAGCCATTCATTATGACCCCCACTATCACAAGTCAAGCTATAACAAGATAACATGGTTGGAACCCATCCATTTGCATCTCTTGCAATTGCTAAACCATTTGAGTTCTCTTTCTTGAGACATGCGTACCCAATTGTACGACTCCTCAAAAGTGTCTCCAACTCAACATTAGCTCTAATAATATGGACAAATAACTCTCCTTGGTTAAGGCTTTAACCCCATCTAGTCTCATGACCAAAGACATGTTAAGAGAAGGCATGTTGTATATGTGCTTACATCCATTAATAAGGTTCGTATCACGACTTATGACGGGAAGACATTTTACCTCCTTAATATTATTATAGGGATTTCATTGGTTCCACTAGACTCGCCCTAATCTAGGTCTTACATGATGGATATGATTATGAAATAATAATCTAGGATATTTAGAATTGTTAACTCTAAGGGTACATACTCTGACTGGTATATCATAATCATTCCATTATGCCTAGACTCCACATAAAATGCAAAACAAACAAGGTCCATGTTTTAAGTTCTTGCACCTATGTCTATATGTTTTAATTTAACAATATAAACCAGGTTTGTAAAACCATATGCTGAATCTAATTCCCATACTAGAAATCAACTAAGTTATAAAATCCCCTCGGGTATTCGTGAATCTAATATCGATGGTGACTTCCAAGCAAGAGAAGCCCCCCTTAAAGTGAATTACCAACCTCGTCCATTCCTTACCGAAATTACCATGGGCACTTTGATTCGTATTACCATGAGTAATTATGATTTGAAGATTTCATTGTTTAATTAAGTGAAGTACGGGATGACCCTCAATCAAAGCATTTACTTGTGTGGTAAAACATTGCTAATTTATATGATAATCACCTAGACTAAGTTTGAGCAAAACCTTAATCTAGTTATCACATCATTTTCTATAACAGGAATTGAACCCTAATTCATGCATAACATACTTTAATCTATTCATAGAAAATCACATTTTAACATGTTATAATCAATCATGGAAAGCATAAGGCAGGCTCTGATACCACTATTGGTTAATCAAGATAGTAATTGAACATGCAATCGTTGCATGGTGGAATTTCAAAACTTGAAATTAACCTAAGGATCTCCTAAGCATTCTATGATTGATATAATCTAAGTTAAAATGTTTTATATATGCTTTTAGGTTTATAAAACATATAAAAGAAACTTAGCATCTAAAGATTAAAGCATTACCAATTGATACGTGCTTGATCTCTCTTTTGATAGCGATGTTCCCTTTGACTAATTCTGATAGCACAAGATTACAAACTAGGAGAGCCTCTATGATTGATCCACATGGATCTTCACTGGCCAAAACCTTGTAGAGGAAGAAATTATCGATTGATAGCAGTTGCTAGACTACTCGAAAAATTAACCCGAAGGCTCACTTGAACTTAGAGCCTTCAATAAGAATTCTTTTATTTGTTTGGAGAAACTCATGAAGGATCTTGCACAAGAAAAGGAAGAAGAGAGTATAAATCAGAGAGAAAATTAGCTCTATGCTTTTATGGTGTGTAAATAATGAGAGGCTTCAAGCCTATATATGGGGAAAAATAAAGGAGTGATAGACTCCCCTTATAACTCTACATGGGACGTGATAAAATCCCATCCCATGTATAGCAGGTCATTCACGTGGGTATAGGTACCTACGGGTTGCCACAAGGAAAGCCCGAACTGGCTTGCCTTGTACTGTAAGTTATCGCTTGCACACGTAGGTTGCACAAGCGCTGCCTTGTAGCCTGCACCCTGTTAGCGCACGCGGGCTATCCCTGTGTGCTAGTGGCCCACGACCCCATTGGCTCACGGGGTAGACGCAAAACCCTCACTTTGAACAACATGTGTTCATTTAGACCCACTCGCAATGAGAAAAATCCCTTGCTCGCTTCATGCAACCTTTTTCCCTATTTTCTCATAATTACTTTTAATTATTAATCTGATTCAATCAATTAATAATTCTTCTCACTTATTTCACAACTTGTATTTTTGGTACAGACCCAGTCCATAGGTTCTTTACATTGTTCGATAAAGACCCAAAGTGTGTGACCTCATAGGATCCCAAAGTATAGAGCTGCTAGAGGTTAACCTAAACTTGGCTTCCTGTCCGGGAATCTTTAAGCTCAGTGTTCCAAACTAATATGGAACCTGATAGCTCTAGATGATCAAATGTACTTTCTAGAAAAGGCGTATGATCCCCCGATACTTGGAATGTCACGGGCTTGTGACTTGATCCAGTTCTGTAGTAGTAACCAATATAATACACTCCTTCCATTAGGTTAAGTACCATATAATTTTTTGAGCTCAGATTAAGTGTTAACTCATGTAATAGCCATATCTATCCTGGAATTAGACTTGTTCATGAAGAATACCACTCAGCCATTATGTATCTTGATTGACTAGAAACTCATTTTATCAGTCTTATACTCTGATTAGAGGTTTATGAGATTGTCACTTCAATAAGGGGCCCTTAAGGTACATCTCCCATTATATTTCTATATTAGGAACGATGGATCCCATCTTGACTACACAGCTTACCAACATGTGATCATCACTATACCCGTAATCACCCGTGTCATCCTGATCACCAGGGTTTGAATAAGTATGACCCGCCCAAGAGGCATGGTGCAGGTGGGCTTGGAAAAAACTTGCAAGCCCAAAGTGCAGGCTAAGTAAACCTATCACGAGGCTTGCTTTACGTGACACACAACTCCGTAAGTATCTCGTGGAGTTGTATGTGGGCAAGCAAAACCCGCGTGTGGGATTGGTGTTTTTCACCAATCCCACATCAGTTAGAGGGGAAGGATTTTCCTTCCCCTTGGATAAAAATAACCCCCTCCACTCTCCTTGTTTACTCACATGAGCTTAGCCTTCTCTCCTGAGTTTTAGCTCTTCTCACAAAATTAATTGTAGATCCTCCCATAGTTTCATGAGAATTAATTTGTGAGATATTTTCTAGAAAGGGCCTTCTTAGTTATTTTTGGGTTGTTCTATGAGTTATCTACCAACCACTTATTAAATAACGAGTGCTTCCTTTCAAGGAGGTTTTGGTCGATGGGGTTCGTGTGAACTATTCATAAAGGTTGTGCTATAATTGAAAGCTAGTGCTAACGGAGTTTTTCCAGATTACTTTAAGGGATCACTCTGCCACAACTAAGGGAAGGCACGTATCAAGTGGAAATGCCCTTACTTGGATAATAGGTTTTCTTTTATATGTGTTTATAGACCTATTGTATCAATACCATTTTTTTTCTATGGTTATATCAATCATGACATGCTTATGAGATCCTTTTAGGCTAAATTTAATTTTCAAAGTTCTATCTTGCTATTTTGTATGTTCTCTACTTACCTAGATTAATCACAGATTCAAACGATGAATCTGAGTACATAGCTACTTCTAAAGAAGCTAAGCAAGTTGTTTGGTTAAAGAGATTCATTGGTGATCTCAACTGCGGTGTCCAACATTGTAAACCAAATAGTGGTCTATTTAGATAACAATAGAGTTATTGCTTAGGCAAAGGAGCCACAATCTCGATAAAGAAATGACCACGTTCTTAGAAAGTACCATATTATTCTTGAGATTGTAGCTAAAAAACATATAAGCTTAGAATACATAGCTACAAATAAAAATCTAATGGATCGGGTGACCAAGCCTTTGACTCAAGTTAAACATGACCGGCATGTTAATGAGTATAGATTAGTGCACAGGGGCCAATTAACTCTAGTGCAAGTGTGAGTTTGTTAGACATGATGTATGCCCTAGAGCCAATTAGGGTGGTATGCCTTTATTAGTTATTATGTACAAACCATTTCATTTTATTATTATTAATAAAAGGCATATTTATTTATATCAATGAATATGTTTTGTTTTATTACTAGTATCATATATATGTATGTGTGTGTATATGCATATAATCATTGATATATCTATACAAAGTTTGTGACTATTCCAAAATGTGCAAGTGAAAGGACATAGTGGGATCTACGAAGTTTGAGAACTACTCACACGTGTAGTTATAAAATGTCAGAATATCCTTAGTCATAGTTTCATTGAGACTTGACATCAATGAAGTAAATAGACTAGCATGTGTAGGCTTACTCCTTGGATTAGATCCAAGTAACTGATCTCATGAGTTGAAGGTGGTCCTTTGAGTTAAAACATGGATGTATGTAGAGAGATACATTGGATACCACTATAAGATAGAGACTCGAAAATAATTATTCCATGTGTTGGTGTCATGTCTTATTCTAAAAGAAATATAAGTTTCTTGACATGAGATACTAATTGCCTTGTGTAGAAGCTGCTATGCTTTGGATCATCCTTAAGCATTACCTACTACTAGGATTATACAAATGATTTTAAGTATAGCGATGACTTTTTGTTGGTAAGATGAGTAGTCAAGGATGGGATCCATCAATCCTAATATAGTAATATAGCTAGAGTTGTACCTTGGGGCTTGTTATTGAAGTGGCACACTCTTAAAATACTAATAAGAGTATGTGATTGATAAAACAAGTTTCTAGTCAAACACATTATATAAGGTCAGTGGTGTTCTTCGTGAACAAATCTAACTTTGGGATAACTATGCTATCAAATGAGCTAACACTTTATCCGAGTACAATAAACTGGATAATACATTACATGATAAAAGAAGTGCATTATATTGGTTACTACTATAGAACCAGATTGAGTCAGAACCACATAATGTTCCGAGTATCAAGGGATCATACTCCTTTGTTAAAAATCCTGTTTGATTGTTTATAATCATTGGGTTCCATAATGGTCCAGAACATCGAGCCTATTAGTTTCTAGATAGGAAGCTAAGTTTAGGTGAAATTCTTGTAGCTCTATACTTTCAGATCCTATGAGGTCACACACAATGGACCTTTAACTGAATTAAGTAAAGAACTTAATAGACTGGTCTATATTGAATATAAAAGGAAGTCAAAACAATGATGGTTCAACTATAAACTAGTTGGACTAGTATAGCAATTTAAATATAGAAGTTGGATATGTTAAACAGCGAAGCAAGGATTTGACCTAGAGCGAATGGGCCCTGCAAATACAGGATGTTCATGAGGGCCTACACAACTACCAAGAAAGCACAAAATGTGGTTGCAAAGCTGGGGGTTGTGCCAACGTTGTAGTAATTGCACTAGCGTGACCTTGTGGGTTGTAGGCTCGCATGCGATGTTGTGTGAAACACTTTCCCAGGCAACAAGGTAGGCTTGCAAGATCCTACCTTGTGAGACACAAGGTGTAGCTTGCTACGCATGGTATGCGGGCAGGTTCACCCGGGGGTGATATAGGATTATTCCCATCTCACATTGCCTTTGAGGGGAGGAATTTTTCTCTCATCCTTTCCAACTCACTTCAACTCAACCTTATCTTCTAAGTTTTGACTCTTCTTTCGAATTATTTTTAGATCCTCTCATAGTATCTCTAGAAATTATTTGTGAGACATTTTCTAGAAGGCTTATTTTTTTAGAAAGGGTCTTTATAATTTTTTTCGAGTTGGTCTATGAGTTTCTAACAACCACTATATCACTAAAAAGTTCTTTCTTTTGAGGAGGTTTTGGTCGAGGGTTCATGTTGACAAATCATAGAGGTTGTTCTACAATTAGAAGCTATTACTAACAGAATTCTGTCGGATTGCTCTAAGTGATCACTCTATCACAGCTAAGGGAAGGCATGAATCAACTATTAATGCCCTTACTTAGATACTAAGTCTCTTTTATATGTGTTTATAAACCTATTGTATCTATACATTAGTTTAGCTTGGGTTATATCAATCATGACATGCTTATGAGTTCCTTTTAGATTAATTTTATATTTTGAAATTATACAATTATAGTTTGATGTTCACTTCTTTCCTAGATTAACCAACATGGAGTCCCGTAGTACTTTGTACTACAAGGATCTATACAAGTGTGGAACTTACGATAGGCCCAAGTGTAGCTAAGGTAGCACTATGCTAAACCCCACAAGCGACACATGTGGGCTTCATGAAGTACCCATATAGCCTCACAAGCTACAAAGCCCACACGATCTGCTAACGTGCAACCTAGTGGGTTTGAATAGCGAGTCGACATGTAGTGGGCTATGTAGGCCACGAACTTGTGCTCATGTGTAAGCAGCAAGCTCATGCATTTGGTTACCTTGCACATGTAGTACTTGCATAGGGAGTTTGCTAGCCAAACAGACTCCTTGTTCAACCCGGATTCTAATTCTAAGTTGTTTTACATCATTGCCCATATTTATCTACTTTAATTGAATATGATTAAACTAAATTGTCAAATTAATTCCTCAATATCTCTATAAATAGAGATCCAATTTTTCATTATTTTCATCTCAATCTCTTTTCTCCTCTTTTATTCATTGACATGCTCTTCAGTAAAACTTCGCTCTTGAATTTTATAGTTTTTTTCTTCATTAATTTTTGTGCATTTTTTATGTATTTTCATGCATGATTATGCATAATCTAATTTTCATGGCTTTTGTACTCATACTTTTCTTATTTAAGTTTCAAATTTTAAATTTCAAATTTCACAAATTCAAATAAATGTTTCGATTAAATTTAAATTGGACGTAAATTGATAGGTTTCAGGGGAATACCTGTAGCTAGGAGGAGTGGTCCTCCAGGAACATCACCAAAGAAATAGGTGACTCGGTAGTGTATCCCATGAAAAGATTGGTCGGTTGGAGCCCGTAACTTTGTGATACCGAGTAGGTCCGTATTCCATTAGGTCTACCTTCGATGTCCTCTAGGTGTATGGAGTAAGGGCATCGTCCGAATCTAGAGATATAAGCTTCAAAAAAGAAAAAATGAAAAAAGTGAAAAGTGAGTTGAAATTTCTAAATTGAATCATTTATATGGGCATTCATTATGGACCCAAAAATGTCATATTTTACCCTTTTTCACGTTCAACTACTACATTCCCTCCTCATTTCCCAACCATCGTGTCATCTCAGCAATCGGGGACATATTAGTTTCGTAACACCTAGCCTGGCTTCCTCGACCCCCTACCTTGTGGGGTTATCTAAGCTGCTCAGTTAAATAAAACTAACCTTTTTTATTTCTCTTTTCCCTCTAATTTCTTACTTATTTATTCAATTACCTTCTCATTTTAAATTCTCTCCCGTTTATTTCCCACTTTAACCTATCTTCCACCAAAATTTCCTCTGAAATTATAACCTCTATAATCAAAGGAGCCATTTCACCTCAAAGCTTGAAGCTAGGCAATAGTTTAGACAAGAGGAAATTCCACTTCTTCATGTTTTTCAGAAAAGGTCGAACTTTCAAACTTATATCCTTTTTATTGTGTTTTAACTTTTATTTGAAGGGGTAAAACATTTTTCTTTCACAAAAGTCAATCAAGGAGTTAAAACACAATTTGTTTACGCATTTAACTTCAAAAATACTCCCTTATTTTGTAGAATGCTCCAAAATAGGACATTATAAAAAGCAACCAATGGTTACAACCGACCTCTTTAATACTAGAAGTCAACATCATCAAAGTTCCTTCTTCAAGGTCAATGAAGATAACCAATATTTTCTCTAAATTAAAACCAGGCGCTTTAACCCTGGAGGTTAACCTCGTCAAAGTTTCTTCTTCAAGGTCAATTGAGATAATCAATATTTTCTCTACAGGTTATGACCGGTGTGCTTTAATCTTGGAAGCCAACCTCGTCAAAGTTCCTTCTTCAAGGTTAATAGAGATAATCAATAATTTTTCAACATGTTAAGACTGGGCGCTTTAACCTTGGAAGTTAACCTCATCAAAATTCCTTCTTCAAGGTCAATAGAGACAACTAATATTTTCTCTACAAGTTATAATTGGGCTTTTTAACCCTGGCAGTTTACCTCATCAAAGTTCCTATCTCAAGGTTAACAAAGATAATAAAATATTATGCTAGGTTCAACTGCTAATTAATTAAGACAGTAATTGAACATGCAAACTTTCAAGGTAGAATTTCAAAACTTAAATTAACCCGAAAGGAACTCCTAAGCATGACATGATTGATATAATCTTAGATGCTCATAGGTTTATAAAACTTAATAAAAGAAACCTAGCATCTAAGTTAAGAGCATTACCAGTTGATGCATGCTTTCCCTTGGTATGGTGCTCCCTTAGAACAATTCGACAACACTTTGTTAGCACTAGCCTCCACATGGATCTTCACCAAACAAAACCTCCCATTGAGGAATAACTCATTAGTAGACAGCACCTACTAGACAACTCAAAGACCAACCCAAAAATATAACTTAGAAGGCTCTCTTCAAAATATGAACGAGCCTTGAAAAGAATTCTTGTGACAATAGAGAAAATCATGGAGAATCTCTCAATAAGCTCGTGAAGAAGAGATGTTAAAAATCAGAAGGAAGATTGAGCTGAAGTGAATACAAAGGGGGAGGAGTATGTTATTTATAACCAAAAGGTGGAGCAAAAATGCTCCCTTGCACCAATCCCACATGGGCTTGTGAGCCCGAGCGATCTTCTCCTCGAGAATCTCATCGAGCAGCTTGCCATGCAAGGCAAACCCCTCACATGGGCTTACTTTTCGTGATATGGGATTTGTGAGAAATCTTGCAAGCATGCTTATGGCAAGCCCGTGGGCCATCTCAACCGCTGGTAGTACTTGCGAGGCTTGCTTGCAGGCTTTCCAGCAAGTGCTGCCAAGCAGTACTTACTAGCCTGCAAGCGCTAGCGGGCTTGCCTCGTAGACTCTTACAAGATTTCTCGCAAGATACACTCACAGCACTCAGGTTTAGCTCTCCCCTTTTTTTCTAACAATTTGGTCTGACCAAAATTCATCCAGTTGATACCTTTTTCCCTTTTATTCTTGGTATAGACCCAATCTATAAGTTCTTTACTTAGTCTGGTAAAGAACCAAAGTGTGCGGCCTCAAAGGATCCTGAAGTATAGAGACGCTAGAGGTTGACCTAAGGTTGGCTTTCCATCGGGGAACCTTTAGGCTCAATGTTCTAGACCGATGTGCAACCTGATAATTCTAGATGATAAAATGGGCTTTATAGAAAAGGTGTATGATCCCCCGATACTCGGAACCTCACTTGCTTATAACTTGATCCGGTTCTACAATAGTAACTAATACAATACACTCCTTCCATAAGGTTAAGTACCATCTAGTTAATTGAGCTTGGATTAAGTGTTAGCTCATGTAATAGTCATAGTTATCCTAGAATTAGACTTGTTCACAAAGAACACCACTCGCTATAATGTATCAAGATTGACTAGAAACCCATTCTATCAATCTTATACTTTGATAAAAGATTTATGAGTGTGTCTCTTTAACAAGATGCCTTAAGGTGCAACTCCCATTATATCACTAAATCAAGAGTAATGGATCCCATCTTAACTACTCAGCTTACCAATAAGTGATCATCACTATACCGATAATCACCAGTATCCTCCTGATCACCAGGATATGAATAAGTATGACCCAAAGTATAGCAACTCCTACACAAGGTAACCAGTATCTCAAGACTGAGGATACTTGTATTGCTACTACAATAAGACATGATGAACACATGGATATAGTTATTTCTGAGTGTTTGTCTTATAGTGGTCTCTAATGTGTTACCCGAATGCATTCATGTGTTAACTCAAGGTACCACCTTCAACTCATGTGATTGGCTACTTAGATCTAATCCAAGGAGAACCCCTACAAATGCTAGTCATTGATGTCTAGTCTTAATGAAACCATGACTAGGGATATTTAGACTATTCATGGTAACACCTATGTGTAGTACTCACACAACATAGCTCCCACTATGTCCTTGAATTTTCACGCTATGAATTAGTCATGGACTTTGTCTTATTAATGCGCATATATATAATAAAACATATATAAGATATCAGGAGATACATAATTTAAATAAACATTGATAAATAACAAAGATGCCTTATTGTTGATAATAATAATCTGAAAACTATTTGTACATTATAACAAATAAAGATATATCGCCCTAATTGCCTCTAGGGTATACATCATGTGTAACAATTACCCACTTGCACTAGAGCCAACTGCCCCTATGCTTCATGCAATACTCGTTAACATTCTAGTCATGCTTAACCTGAGTTAATGGCTTTATTAGCTCATCCGCTAGATTCTGATTTGTAGGGATGTATTCTAAGCTTATATCCTTCCTAGCTACTATCTCATGAACGAGATGGTATTTTTTAACTACATGTTTATTTCTCTAACGAGGCCATGATTCCTTTGCCTGAGTAATAGCCCCATTGTTATCGCAATATACAACAGTTAGATTTACAATGGTAGACACCACACCGATATCACTAATAAATCCCTTAACCTAAAAATCTTTCTTATCTGCTTCAAAAGCTACTATATACTCAAATTCGATGGTTGAATTGGTAGTCATAACATAAACACATATCCTGACTAGGACTTGTAATCTTCCTTTTCAAACTTAAAACTCATGTTAGTGTATCCCTTCATAGAGAGAAAACTTTCTTCATAAATTAAAAACATATCCTAAGTCCTACATAAGTACTTGAGAATAGTTTTAATGGCCATCCAGTGCTTCTCACTTGGATCAGATTGAAATCTGCTCGTGACGTCTAACACATAAGAGATGTGCATACCATAGCATACATGATGGATCCTATCACTAAAGCATAGGATATTCCATTCATGCGCAATCTCTCCTCTTGTTATCTTGGACACTCAAATTTTGAAAGGTTAATCCCGTGAGACTTTGGAAGATAACCCTTTCATGAATGCTCAAGGTTAAATCTAGCCAAAACCTTATCTATGTATGTACTTTGAGAAAGACCTAGCAACCTTCTAGATGTATTACAGTTGTAGGCGGATGACATTCAAACCAAGCAATCGCCGCGAGGCGTTGGCCCCATGAAATGGGGCGTGGGGTTTTTCGAAAAGAAGAAAATTGTTTATGTTGAAAAAAATGGTGCTTGAAAACATATTTCAAGTTTAAAAACTCGAGACTTGAATCTCTAGCCTATGTTACAGAGTCGCCACCTAGATCAGCTCTTCCAGGAAAATTTGGTACAGCTTAGATCCGTTTGCCTAATCCATACCATAGAACAGAGATTCATGATCGAATGAGTTACTTATCCATACCATAGAACAGAGATTCGAGATCGAATAAGTTACTTACTTTGTCATCATTTGAGTTAAATTACACTATACTAGAAACCACGCTTATAATATTCGAACTAAATTAGATATTTTCGAGATATGTTTTAGTTCATCGCACATGCATATAGAGGTAAATAAATAAATTACAGAAAGTATACAAGTAAGAAATTAAATGCACCTAATCTACGGGGGATTAATTACATTTTTGGGATGGGGGATTACAAATCGCCTAAATACATTGGAATCTAAGGGATACGGTTGCCTATTATACCTCGATATCTAATGAGGAAGTAAGGCCATTGCTACTGAGGAAGTTGAAGTTCCCAAGCCTGTGCCGACAACTTTTAAGGGAAAGACGGATGCTAGATTCTCAATGAATAAATTTAAGTATGTTCCTCCTTCATTGGTAGAGTAGAGCTCAGAGGAGGATAATGATGGTAAGAAGTCAATCAGCATCCTCACTAAGAGGAAGAGGGGTGAATTTGACCCCAACATGATCATTCCTAGTGAGGATGACGAAGAAGAGGTTAATGAGGGGAAGTGGTATAGGTGGAGATAAAGAAGCAAAGGAAGGGAGGAAAGAAAGGGTTGAAGACGTATGGGGAAACAGTGATAGCAGATGATGAGCCAGAAAAGGTTAATATGATTAAGGCCATGAATTAAAGCTTGATTTAGGCCTTCATTGGAATAAGAAAAGGGGATGATATAAAGATTGTTGTGGTAGAGGCAGAGGATAAGGCTAAGGAGGTAGGAAAATGAACTTCATCTCTAGAGGAGTTTACTAAAAAGATGAAGGAGAAGAGTACCTCTAAGGGGGAAAAGGACTCAGATGAATTGAGTGGAGATTTGCTGGATGGAGCATCTGTAGATTTTGAATATGCCAATAGGAGCTTTACCTTTGGCACCTACTTATCCTCCTCCTAAGGTCACCAACCCAACTAACTTTAAGTTAAAGAAGGATGCCTCAGTAAACAAGCCTAAGTCCCCTCCATTCGAGTAGTAGAGAGCAGTGTTTGATCCTTACCATCTCTTCATAGAACCTCTTGACAGTCCAAAATTTAAGCCAACAACTCTTGTGGAGAATCCATCTCCTAATCCTTTGGTAGTTGCAGCTGCTATAACTCAAGAGGTGGTAAAAGGGCTGGAAGTAGAGTTTGAGGAGAAGGTAGCATTAGAGGCTAAGCAATCTCTACAGAAAGAGAATATTCCAGAGGAAGATCCATTTCTAGTATCTCTGAAAGAGGATGAAGTGAAGAGAACTATAATTGTTGAATGAGGGGTGCAGTCATCAGAAGTAGATCCTTCTACTAAATTTATAAATTTAGTGAAGTCAGTTTTTGCTAAACATCAGATTGATAAAGGAGAGATAAGGGAGGAGGAAGAGAAGGAGGAAGAAGAAAATGTAGAGAAGAGAAGTGAGGAAGTTAAGAAGCAGAATGTGATGGAGCAGGTGATTGTGGAGGAAGTAAATGAGGATGATGAGTTGAACGAGGTAGAGGGCACTAAGGAAATAAGGGTAAAATTCAGACCAACCCAAGTCAAGCAATCTACTTCACATCTTGCTGAGATAAAGGTTGTGACTGATCCCTTAAGTGTTCTATCATTAGTTCAGAGGCCTCTCACCTAGAGGATTGATAAAGATAAATCCCTTAGTAGTAGAGGATGGATGATCGGAGAGACTGTTGAGGTGAGTGATGCCTCAATTAACGTACCAATAAATTCTCTCCATCATATGGGGAAAAACCTTATATGATCTACTTACTATGGCACTGATATTAAATAACTCAGTAGTAGACATCAAGGCCATGCCCTTCAACCACCAGCTCACCAGAAGTGTGGCCTTAGTGATAAAACAACCTCAAATTCTTATCAAAATGCTGACAAGATTCCCCTTCCAAGTCATATTCACTCTGAGTTTATCCAGCATCTTCAACCACTCATGGAAATAAGGATGGACAACTACATTGATTTATGGAAACTCTTGTGGCAAGGAATGAAAGGTTGTGGCTGGGTGAGAGGGGTTTGGAAATGATTTATGATGTAGTGGCCGGGCAAAGGCAAGAGTCTGAGAGATAGATAGCTGATGCAATTTAACCTTTGGGGAGTGCTATAGAGAGGTGCCAAAATGAATACTCCATGGGGCTGAAGGAGGAAATAGCTAAGCTAAGGAGGTAGAATGTCATTTATCTGTGGCAACAAGGAAGAATTCAAGATAGTCTTGGGGAGGTGATGAAATTCATGAATAATTTTAAGGCTGAAACTCGCAAGGCTATTAAGGATTATAGGAAGGAGATAAGGGCAGAGGTGATCAAAGCATTGACAACACCGTAAAAAAAGTTAGTGATGACACCTTTGCCCATAAAAATGAAGCAATTGATGATATCACAAATCAGATCAAGAAGAGTACAGCTGGTCTACCAAAGCCCATTGAGGAAGCTAGAGACATAATAATTGCAAGGTAAGTCAGTTAGACTCAGACTCTACAAAAAGGTGTTGAAGCTCTTAGTTCTAAAATTGGAAGTCTCTCTCTGTCCATTCATTCTGCTCACATGATAGTGATATTTTTCCATTCCTTCAGCATTTAGCAAATGGGTTAAATTCTCAATGGATCTAGAATAAAAAAGCTCTCCAACTAATCCTTGAAAGCATCTTTCCATCGGTCTCCAACAAAGCTGCAATGTTCATTCAGCATATCCTTCCTTCTCTTCAAGCAAATGCGGCTACTATTCAAGAATGAATTCAACACTTTGCTCTTGATGAAAAGAAGATTATTGCTTAGCTTGTTAGCATCGAGTGGAGGGAGAAGGATAAGTACAACTTTAAGGAAGTTTGGGAGAGGTGTGTGACTTCAGCATCTACTTCAAGCGCCATGGAGATTGATACTCAAGAAGAAGAAGAAGAAGAAAAGAGGCCAGAGGACTATGAAGCTTTGAAGATCAAACAATGAAGCAGTATAGCTTAGTATAGCTTAGAATAGCTATTGTTTATTTTAAGTGATCAATCTTTGTAATTCTTCATATTTAATGAAAAGCTTGTTATTTTTATTCTAAGTACAACTTTGTGTTATACTATCTTTCTTTAGATATTTAACTATAGAGAGGTCTCTAAAAGAAGATTGAAGTAACTCAAAACATGGCCAACATTATGAGGGAGCAAGCAAGTTTTTCATCTTGTGATTAAGTTCACTCAGAACAAACAAAATGAGAGAGATTATTTGATTCTAAGTTAGAGAGTTATTTTTTGATAGTTCTGATTTTAGAAGCCCAAGAAGTCTCATAATGAACCTAAACTCAAGACCTCATAAGTATACCAAATAACAAGTCTCAAAGGAAGGAGTCACTCTACAGAAAAAAAAACTCTCCAGAAGCATTGCAAAGGGTAACTTAGTCTTTTGGAGCTAAAATTTCATGGGAGCTGACATCACATTAAAGGCCGCCGCACACCAATGTACCTCAGTATGAAAAAGGATAAAAGTTTTTTGTGACTAAGGAGCAAAAATACTCTTGTAATTCCCATAGCAGACAATTGTACAAGTGTGGGGACAAAAAATCCTCCTAGCAGATGTCGCGTGGATTCCATCTAGACTTGCTCATTTCTAAATGGAATTCTAACAAAAACTCTCACTAAGACAATAGGAAGATTTCGAGTAACAATCCAAGTCCAATGGAAACATTCACTCCCGCTATAAAAGGATGTTTTCCACCATTGAAGAAGGTTACCGATTTATCAAGATCTCAAGAGTGCAAACAAGCTTTTAAAACAACTGCAATCTTCCTCTAAATCAGTAAAAAGCAAACACCACTACATCATATATGGGCTCTGCCAACTAAATATCAAAGTGTTGGCACTAAAGTGTTACCATTTTAATATATGAAACTGACTTGTGCCAACACTTATTTGTTAATAATGACAAAAGCCTATAAATAATAACATATTTGTTACAATTATAAAAGTGTTAGTAAAAGATTGCTAAAATTGGGGGTGGGAATCCAAAATTTTGGTCCACCGTGAAAACATAAAATGAAATAAATTTATCCACAAAGAAAGTACCCTCTCTGTTTTCCTCTCCTCCTAAATCGACTATCATAGAAAACCATCTTACTTTCCTCTATTCTAAAAACCCTTACCCAAATCAGTCAATTTTTCTCTAGCGCCTCCTCTTCCTTCATTTGTTTTGGCGTTCTTTAACTCTTTTTGCCTTTATTTTTCTGTCAATTTTCTCTAAATTTTCACCCTCTACAACTCAAAGCCACTGCCGCCATTCACCACCATTATGGTCACTTACATCCATGATTCTCTTAATTTTAAACCATGTGCATTCTTCGAAGTTTGGATATCTCTAATTGCCGGTCAAATTACTTTCTTCTTCAGTTCTTCTATTATCACTACATTTTTGCTTCATCCAGGTTTGGTCACTGTTTTTATGCTAACTTTCTTATCGATGTATGGGGCATCGCTTCAATTAAAGAACTCTTCAAATGGGCCACCATCAGTTGCACAATGCGTCCATGATGTAATAAAGGATTATCCATGCCTTAAGTTAACTCACGGGAGGAAGGTAATTAGCAGAACCACATATTCGAGTTCTAAATTTTTTTTTCATATTATGTTTCACCTTTTTAAAGTTCAGTTTTGTTAATCACATTTAGGTTTTAGAGATCTGACCAGTAATCGATTGGGACAAGGGGAAAGCTGTTACCTTTCTCCTTGAATCACTTGGTGAGTAACTTATGTCCCAAGACTGAATTTTTTTAATAATCTGCAGCCATGGAAAGTAATAACAATTTAAAAAATGCATCTTTATTTAGGCTTAGATAATTGTGATGAAGTGTTTCCAATATATGTTGGAGATGACAAGATAGATGAAGATGCATGTAAACCTCAAATTTATTCAACTTTTCCCAAATCAGAATTTTTTTTATTTTTGTATACAATGTGCCTTTTTTTAATTTGTGAAATTGAACTTGAAACATGTTTTGAGAGAGAGGAACTGTGGTTATGGTATCTTAGTATCATCTTCCCCGAAAGAAACATACATTTTTTACTCTCTCAGGGACCCTTCAGATGTATAGTTTTTTTCATCCAAGTTTAAAACATTAATAGAATCATTTTTCGCTTCTTTGGCACTAAATCAGTTATCTGCTTGTTGCGATTTTCAAGTGATGGAGTTCCTAAAGTCGGTGGTGATGTGGAAGAAATCTAGTGCTCTATGTATATAGTGAAGATTATATTAGGAGAAGCGATAACTGAAGATAAGGAAGATGAGGTATTCTTATTGGAATATAGGATAAGATAGTGAAACATGTTTTGGGTTTAATTTAAGAGCAGATAGATAAGTAGTTCTTGAACTCAAATAAACATCTTTGGGTGCCAATGTCGTCAAAGGCGCGCCTTAGGCACTAGGTGCACTAGGCGAGGAGGCTGGCGCCTCCTAGCCCTATAGGCGGTGCATATGACAAAGGCGTGCACCTTTGTATGTGAAGAAAGCCACAGAATTACTGTAGTTTATTTAGTATAGAATACTTTAGTTTTCCTATTTAGTATAGAATACTTAAGTTTTCCTATTTATTACACAATACTAAATGTTTATCAACTCTGTTTGGTACAGAATATTTTAGTTTTTCAAATTTAAAACTCTACTTCTGCTTAGTTTGCTATAGTTCTATAAATAGATTCTACCAATCAATTTTCAATTACCAATCTGCCTGCATAACCAATTCACGGTTGCCTCATCCTCAAGCCCTCAACTTGCTGATTTCGGCCTGAATTGTCTGTTGTTGAAGAGTCCACAGATCAGTCAGTGATCAGTCACAATTCAACTTCATCATTCTATTTTTTATTTAAGATATGCTCTGTTTTCATTGTACTTTTGATTTTATTGTTTTCCTTTTTCTTTCTCCCTTGTGTTCTTTCCTAATGCAGCAAGTAGTAATAGTTAAAATATTATATAATGTGACATGTCATGCAAAATAATGGTAATATTTCAGTCTTGTTTCAGAGTTATTAAGTTATTGATGATACTATGCGAATATTTTAGGCTTTCAGCCCGTATTTCCAGCAGTATTTGGTTTATTAAGTTATTATGTTATTGTTAATTTGTTATTAAGTTATTGTTGTTATTTTTATTAATTACACTACTTTAAACTACATATAGTCACATACGCACTACCTGTTTCAATATCAGAAGAGTTATTATGCGGATTTCCAGCCCACATTTCCAACTGTATATGGTTTATTATGTTATCGTATTGTGCACATTTCAATCCTGAATCCTGTATTTCCATTTTCCAGTAGCATATTACAATTAGTTTTAAGTTTTAACTTGAACACAGTAAGTCAATTACACTGTTTTTGTAATTTCAGATTACAAATTTCAATACATAATCTATTTAATGTCATGATTTGCATTTTTATCTACTACATGTTAGTTTCTAAAAATTCCATATTACAAATTTCATAATCTGCAAGTGCTTCTTCAGTCGCCTTTTCATTTGCATATTTGTTTTGCATTGCCATATATTCTTTTTCAATTTACTCATATGAAGAGGGAAAAGTAAACTAAGTTAAACTTTTTAACTTACAGTAATTTACTTTATCTTTTGTTTTAAAGTTCCTCCCTGCCATTAGTTGCTGGCTTTTATTTTACTCGTTGATGAACTTATCGAGAAAGCTGAGGGATTTGCTGGTGTTTTCTCAAGTATTGAAGTAAATTGTATGTTTACTTTTTTTGCTTCAGTGTAGAAATAACAATATTGTTTATAGGTTTTGTATATTGAGCTCCATGTTCTAATGTGTTTGAATTTAAATTTGTTAATTCTAGGATTATGTGAAGTTATTTGATAAATTACTAGAGCTTTTCAAATACTATTTTAGTACTATAATTTTCAAAATAGACCAATGGATGTCCCTGCTGAGTTTAAGGCCTTGTTGAAGTATTGGGGGATACAAAGTTTACTTATACTGCATCATGACAGTTTTGCGTTACTCATATTCGATTTTTTTATTATGTTGATTCTTTTATTCTTGATTTAAAGGAATTGGCTAAGAAAAATGTTGCAGCTCAAAAAAAAGAAGGTAATCCTCACACAGCTGGCCCAAAGCTTTTTTTCTCAAATAAAACATAAATTTGTATGGATACCCATCTTTTCTATCAATAGGTGACTGTTGTCTAGACTTAGTTTGCACATGTAATAGAATTGTTTGTTACTTTTCTATATTGTTCTTTTAGAACAAGTGAGTTACTGAGTCTTTTATTTATTAATTGTGTGTTTAAGTTACTTATTGTCTATTTTAGAATATAAGTTTTTACTTTGAAAGAATAATGGTATGCAGTTTTCTGGTTTGAACTAGTTTGATAAGGTCAAAGCTTCTAAAATGTTCTTGTTGTATGTTCAACCACTATATGTTCTTGCTTTTTTCTATTAAAATTTTTGGTGATTTCTTATGCACTATTTTGGTGATTTCTTTCTTTAATGGAACACAATTAAGGAGCGAAATAGAGGAAAAGATGAAGGACAAAATGAACCAAAAGATGGAGGAGAAAATGAATGAAAAGATGGTGTGCTTTGTGAGGAAGTTGGTACAAAACAATCCATCTTTAAATCTCAATTTGGATGCCTTTGGCGATTGTTCAAGTGAGAATGATAATGTCTGTTCCAAAAAGAGACAAGAGTAGAACTTTGTCAATGTTATGATAATACTTTTTGGATATCACATCAACTAGTACTTTATGGATGCTAGTGAAACTTGAATGTTATTTAATGATTTATATTTTGATTTAACAGGATTGTGATCGTATGATATATATACAAATGTATATAAATGTAGAATAAAGTGTAGCATGTTGGCTAATCATTAAAATTGTTGGTAAAATAAAAAAGTGAACAATTTGAATATGTTATATTTACAAGAAAAAATATTGGCTAAAAGAGAAAATGTATTAATGAAAAGTGTTGGCATTTGTAGCAAAAGTGTCACCATATCAAGTGAAAGTGTTATTCCCATATGCATTTACCAACACCTAAAAAATGTCGTCAAAAAACAATCAAATGTTACTATAGGGTTATATGCCAACACTTTTTACTATGTGATAAAAAATGACCAAAAGTGTTGGTACAGGGAGCTATAGCCACATTGCACTTCCTGACTCTTTTTTTTCCACAAAAGTGTAGGCATTTCTCCTAAGCCAACACATATTTGCTTTTACACAACACTTTTTCGATGTTGGAATATCCAATATATGGTGTAGTGCACATTTCTCGACATATATTTGTAACCGTGTTTTATTGAAACAAAGTTCAGAAACTCATCCCTCTTTCCTTAAATAAAAAATTGTAAACACTAGCTTGGGTTAGGTTAGTGTGAGGGAGCTTAATAAACTAAAGAGAAGGGTACTCTATAAGTAGAAAGCTTAGAGCCTCAGATACAACAAGGATAGTATTGGTATAGCTCAATATTTGCTAATCGAGTTTTATTGAAACAAAGTTCAGAAACTCATCCCTCTTTCCTTAAATCAAAAATTGTAAACACTAGCTTAGGGTTAGGTTAGTGTGAGGGAGCTTAATAAACTAAAGAGGAGGGTACTCTGTAAGTAGAAAGCTCAGAGCCTCAGATACAGCAAGGACTATATTGGTATAGCTCAATATTTGCTAAGGTTGTTGGATGGTACTTCAACCAGCTCTGTAAAGTTTGTTCTTCACCAGAAGAAGAATACATAGCGGATTAAATCTTGGAAAGAGATTCCAAGGATTGGATTAAGCAGAGGCTGAACCAGGATAAAAACTTTTGTTTGCATTTTCTTAACTCTATTTTATCTATTGTTATTACATTCATTAAGTTAAGAATTTAAATTTAATACCGATATGAAAACGGCTAAAAGAAAAGGGGATTCTGATTAAAATTTTATTATTCAGAAGACACTACAAGAAAATGAGTTTTTTGTGACAAGTAATATTGTCACAAAAACGCAAAATGTTGTCACATATAACATTATGTGATAATAAATAGTTGTCACGAGATCGTCGCTAATATGAGAGTTATTATAATATTATTGTCACTAATAATAAGACTAATTTTTGCATCAAAATATTGTCACAAATATTAAAATATTTTGTGACAACAATTTTTTGTGACGACTTTTGTTATTGATAATAAATTATTGTCGTCACAAAATACGTGACTTGTCACATATAATACATCAAAATGAACTACAATTATATGACAACTTAAAATAATCGTCACAAATAGTTAATTATTTTGTGACAATAATTTCTTGTGAAAACTTTGTTGCAATGAAAAAGGAAATATAGATGTCACAAATGGTTGCTTGTCACATATAATATAGTAAAATGAACTAAATTGCATGACAACTTTAACAGGTCGTCATGAAAAATATTATTTGTGATAATAAATCTTATCGCAAAAAATTTAAACGTTGTCACACTTATATAAGTGATATGAATCGTTGTCACAAAGATATTGTCACTAATAACCGAGTTATAGATAATATTTCCATATTCGTTGTCACAAAATTGTAATTTTTGTGACAATAAGTTTTGGTCACATATGAAACTTTCATGACAACTTTTACTAATCATCGCGAACATACTTTTTGTGTCAACTTTTTATTATCACGTAACATTTTATGACAACATTTTACATTAGTTACAACTTTTTTTATCATTAATTATCTATAGTTACAATATTAACTTGTTACATTAAATATTTATAACAACTAATTACTAGCTAATTTGGATTGAATGAAGCTCAAATATATGTAATTGTATTTCTCAAATGTCAAAACACTAATTAATATAAAATATTACCAATGAAAAAAATTAACAAATAATGATAAAAAAAATATACAAATAAAAGCTAGATTTAATATCTGCAACCATTTATAACTAATCCAAAATAAACAACACTTCATTTTTCATCAACACGTCCTCTAATATTTCAACAAAATCAACATCAATTATGAGATATACACAAACAAAACTCTAAGTAGTTTCACCTATATACTAATACCAATTGAGCTTAGTTCAATTGGTACATCCACTAAAGAGTGGATGAGGGTGACCAAGGATCAAACATTGGCTCATTCAAATTCCACTTCAATAAAAAACACACTAACAATTTACGGAACAAGTTTGCAAATTACCATTTGGTGGAGGTCTTGAGCTTGGCACATTGCTTCTAACTGATCACTCTATTTGAGCAAGTGTTGCTTTTGTTGGAAGAACCTCAATTGGAGCTGGAGAAATGTTGTTTCCTGAACAAGTTAAATAGTAGGCCAGTTTAGTCACATATTTGAATGAGATGTTGAAAACAACAAATCTATTAATCATTGCTTATACAATATGCAGTCTTTTTATCCTATGAGGTAATAGCACACTCAGTATATGTGAGTTGTGACATAAAAATAAGGAGTTCAATATATATGAGTTTTGATTTCATAATGAGAACAAACATTGAAATTTAAACCAGTTTCATGTAGCACTCATAATGTAAGATAAGTAACTTCACTCTCAATCACTAGACAAGCAAAATTGGAAGTTAACATTAATGCCAAACATATCATAAAATATGACTAAGTATTACAAAACTATATAATACTCCTTTACGATATCAATTTTGCATTAATTTAGTACAACTAACTATGACGAGTTGATACTAAGAGAAAGTGAATTGGATTATTTTGTAACAATACAATGTCAATACATCTTTCTAAGTCTGGATGTGCAGCTATCGATTTTGCTAGAAGAGAGTAATGAGCTAAAGAAGAACATCGTAGAATAGCAAAAGCACAGGGTAAAAAACACAATTGACTATACTCAAGCCAATCTAAACAGCTAGCACATATGTGAGATGATAGCGTGACTTATAGAGATAGAAATTTTAACAAATTAAGGAATGTATTGTAGTACATACTACGGATATACCTGTCAAGAAGAATTTCATTCAACTCACTCATCTTTCAGCACGAACCTAAAACAAAATTTCGCAAAATTCAAATTATTTTTCATACAAGATCATGTTAAAGTACATATAACCAGAGGAAAGAACATGACTCATGAAATTTTATATTTATTAAGCAAATAATAATTAAGACAAAAAGCAGTCCACGATAATTGCAATAAAAAATGTATTGGGTACAAAGAGGAAATCAATGTCAAAACATGCATATAGTATTAGAATCATTTATTCTAACACACCAATCATTTATTAAAGTTTTGGAAACATGAAATTTTACCAATTTCTTTCCGGTGAAACAGATATTTGCTATATTTTTTCATGCCCAATTATCCAAAAACATAAGTAAATATAATATTAATATTATGTTAATAGATTCAAGCTAAGGGTTAGGGGTTAATGATAGTTTAAGCTTCATAATTAACAATTTAGGGTAAGGTATGAGGATAAATAGTTAATAGTTTAAGGTTAATTTTCAAATCTGTCGGATACCCTAACTTTAATTTTTTTATAACTTTCATGTATTTTTTTCTATAATATTTCACAAAACCTTGAAATTTATATATATAATATAAGACCCCCCCTTTTCCATATATATATATATATATATATATATATATATATATATATGGAAAAGGGGGTGTCTTCTAAATTACTACCTCAATTAAAAACGTATGTTAAAATCTTTTGATTTAGATAAGATAATTGAGGTTAATTCAAGATTATAATTTCTGATTTAAGCTTCTACTCTTTCTATACAATTTCTAACATTTATAATTCTATTATTAAATTCAAAGATTTTAGATGCATGCCATCTAGTTAATTCTACTAATCTTTGATATCATATAAGTTCTGAATTATAATGATCTAATCTAGTCTGACAAAAGTTATATAAAAGATTAATTCTTCTTAATCTATCTTCGGCAGAGTCTATTTTATTTCTTAATTCTAAAATTCTATTCATTATCCAGTTCTGAAAATCGTATATTAAAGTCTGCAGATTCTAATAAAATAGTAGAGGTTAATTCTAAATTTAAAGTTCTTATTTCCTCTTCTATTTCAAGTTCCCTTCCAGAATAATATATAATATTCTGTAAACAAATAGGTACTTGGGTCACTATCCATTCACGAAGAATACTAAGATAAGTGAAGTCTCTGGTTCTTATTTCTTCAAAATGACGTTCTAATTTATCATAAAAATATTCTTTCAGATTTATAACTCGTCTTAATTCTATTTTACTTCTTTCAATTTTGTATTCAGAAATAAAATTCTATTCATTATAGTCTCAGAATAGCAAAACAAATTTCTCTTCACTCAGCTAGAAAGATCACACGAAAGCGCAATCTAGAGAGGAGAGGATACTTGTTTGCAACATGTAAATTTAAAAGTATCAAAGTATGAAGTTACCTTTTTAGCTTTGTATTATCAATTGTTCTGAATTCTGCTAAGTTCAAGCGATTGTTTTAAGAAAGCTTTGGTGTGAGTTTTAGCAGAGTATAGATCCATTTTTATAGCTGATAAAAGTAAAGTATACAAGCCACCGTTCTTTACCGGATCTTTCTTAAGTATCTGTATTATTATTGTCTTACGTAAGTGCTTACGTTTTATATTTTGTATTGTTATAAAAACGTCATTGCTTACGTTCATAAGCATTATCTTTGTTGGGTTCAATAAGTTATTTTGGTGTATATATAACTCAGCGTAGCACTAATAATGTCTATCAGTATCAATTATTATTATTGTTTCTAATATTTTGTCTAAAGTAGTCTTAGTGTAGTATGACTCATCATATTTTGATAATTTTTTTTTAAAAAAAAGTATATTATTACTTTGTTTTATATTTTTAATTATTTTATTAATTTTAACTATAGTTGGCTTTTATCAAAAAAATTGTCGAAATTCAGATGCCATTTAATAAATTTTTGGAAAACTCTTTGTTGAAAACACCTAACCTGGAAATTCTTATCCAGATAACCTTTTGACAAAGTTTTTTAATAAGGAATTTAAATTTCAACCTCCAAATTTTCTTCAAAATTTATTTTCTTTCATCTAAAAATCAAAATTTTTCTATCCCAGATTCCTTAAAGAAAAATTTTAACTAAAAGAAATTTCTTTATATATAGCTCATCCAACTGGTACTTTTAAAACGGGACTTACAACCAAAATGCCCTATTTTCCCAAGGCCTTTTGCTGTTATCTTTTGAAAATTCTTTTAATTGAAAATTTTCTTAAAGAATCGTTTGCAAAAACAAAATAAAAACTGAGTCAACAAAAAATATAGATTTTATTAAAACATTTAAAATATATTACAAAATTTATTAAAACTATTACAAGTTTAAATATAATTACAAGCTTAAGTATCAGTATTACGATAGTTCTCTGAGATTACTAAAGTATTTTCTAAAACTTTAGTAATCTTTCTCAAGGCCTAGTAATCTTTCTCAAGGCCTAGTAATCTGCCTTCTTCTTTCAATTACCTCTTATTTATACATCATAATAAAAATAAAAAATATTAATAATGGTGGGGACATTTTCCCACTACATTATCTTAATAATTATTTTTCTGTTCTAGTTTCTTCCAGCTGTCTCTTGTTTCTTTTTCCAGAATCTTCTTCTTCTAGAGTGGTATATTCTCTTTAGATGCCGTTGATTTTTCTTCTAGTATTTGGGCGTTGCTAGAGGCTTGAGGCGTCTCTTCCCTTTGGGCTTCTTCGAAGTTTAAGTCTTGGTTCAGTATAGAATTTTTTAGTAGGTCTTTGTATTCTTATGTCTAACTGATTAAGAAATTCGAAGACATTATTATACCAATCGGCCCAACCGGCAGATGGCCTAGTATCTAAGTCTTCAAGCCCATGTTTTATATCATCTTGGACCTTCTCTATTTCTTTGGTAGTGCTTTCTATGTCCATAGATAAGTCTTTTAATAAGATCTGTATTATTATAGATTTTATCCAATTTTTCTAAAATTAGGTCTTCTTTTGTCTTTCCCTTATCACTTATCACTCCTGCATATGATGTATTATTTTTGCAGTGCTCTAGTCTAGATTCTAAATCTTGTATCATTTTCTTCATGAGATTCTCTTCTTCTTTTTTTTCTATTAATTCTCCATGTAGCTCATGTATTTTCTTTCTCATGCTTAACATTTCTTGCGGTATGTCTTTTGGTACTTCTACGTGCATTGTTAGTATATCACTATCATCTGTAGTTTCTTTGGTTATTTCTAGGCTACAATAAAATTTATTCAAGTATTTCTTTGCTTCAGTATATGCTTCTTTGATCGACTCGTATTTCTTGTATTTCGGGTCTTTATGTCTGGTAACTTGTATTACTTCTTCCCATTTCTTGTAGATCCCTTGTTGAGGACCGTTGTATACTACGTACGCAATAGTATTAGTATTCCTTTGGGTAAAGTAATAACTAAACCCATTTATAGCCGCAATGGCATGTCTATTGTCTTTCATTTTTACTGCTACCCATAAATTATCCAGCAGTATTCTTTCAGTATCATTCAGTATAATACCCTTGGGATAGTTGAAAGCCCAAGTAGTTTCTCCAAAGTCTACAAAATTTAGTCTGTCTGAAAATACCAAAGCCTTTGGTTTAGGTTGGTTATTATTGTTATTTATTTTCTGTATGTCTCCAGGCATTTGTCTATTTTCTGAGGTGCTTATCAAATCTTCTAACGAATATCATTCTGAAGTATTTCCTCGGTATTTTGTTATTTTACCTTTGTCTCTTGACGGTCTCATCCTTTTATGTATCTTTTCTCGTTCTGATTGAGGGTATTTCCTGCAAAATCAGAAAATTGTAAGAGTCTTGATAGTATATTAGCAATATTATTATTTTCGCCCTGTATATGTTCTAATTGTGGTTTATATACTTTCTGTAATAGAAGCGAAGTTAATTTATGTAATCTTTTATAAGAAGATCTTTTCTTTTCTTTCTTTAAATTATTATAGTATTTGACAATAGCAATGCAGTCTATTCTAATTGTGAATTCTGTCTTTCCTATTATAAAGAATTCAAATGATTCTAAAGCATAGTATATTGCTAGTAATTCTGAGTCTATAGTACTAATTTCTCCTTTTTCTCTAAGGATCCACTAGCATATCTACAAATTCTTTCTTCAGTCTTATTTGTAGTCTTATGAAGTTTACTGTTTAGAATGACTCCCCATCCTAAGGCTAATCCATCAGTTTTTATTATAAGATAATCAGTATCCAAAGGTATTTCAAGTCTGGGTAAATTTTTTACCTTCTCTTTTATAGTTCTAATTATCTCATGGTCTTTATAACTTAATTTCTCAAAAATTTCATTTCCGGTTTTTTAGTATAATGATCTTAAGTATTTTGATAAGTTTTTTATAAAAGGTCTAGCATAATTCAACAATCCTAAAAATTGCTGAAGCTGTTTCTTTTCTTTTATATTCTCAGGGAAGTCTAAAATTTTAGTAGTTATATGAGGTTGCAATTCTATTTGCCCTTCCCCAATTATAACTCCTAAAATAATTATTTTAGTTCTTCCTAATTCCATCTTTTTCTTTGAAATTATAAGTCCATTTTCTTCAAATTTCTTAAAGACTTATCTAATATGTATATTATGGTCTTTAGTAGTCTTACTAAAAACAAGTATATCATCTATGTATACTATAGTAAAGTCTGATAACTTCTCAAAAATTTTATCCATTCTTTTCTGAAAAACTGCAGGTGCATTTTTTAGTCCTAATGGCATTACTAACCATTCCCAATGTCCTATGGGATTTGGACAAATAAATGCAATCTATTCTATAGAGTCTTTATGCATTCTAATTTGATAGTATCTGGACTTAAGATCAAATTTACTCATAAATTTTGATCCCTGTATTTTATTTATAAGCATTTATTTATTGTATCCATTATCTTCGGTATTATCATTTAACTGTTTATAATTTATAACCATTCTTGGTCTTCCTCGTTTCTTTTCTGCATTGTTATTAACAAAGAAACTTGGGGATCTATGTCTAGATTCTGAGCGTCTAATAAAATTATTTTATATAAGTTCGTCTAGAGCTTCTTTATACCATTCTAATTCTTTATTATTAGCAGGTATAGCTTTTCCTCTTATAGTTATATCAGGGTTTATAATTTCTAATTTATATTCTGTTGGATTTTTATTCCAATGTCTCTGACGATTTTCTCATATTATTTCTAGTTTTTCTAGTCTTGATTGATATTGTAAAATATCATCGTCTAAAATTATATTATTTAATTGATTGGAGTATATATAGTCCGATTCTATTATATATAGATCTGTATCTGTATTTATATCATCTGAGTATTGTATATATGTCTGCTTCTGTTTATCCTTAACATTATCCTTCTCTCCCTTTGAAAAGAAGTTTTAGTAGTAACAGGTATAGAAAAAGTATTAAAACTAAAACTTATATAGTCATTAGTTATGATTGCCATTCTATTATCATGTATGAGATAGTCTAATCCTAGGATAGCTAAGTATCTCAATTGGTATAGATTTCTAACTAGTATATTAGTTATAGTAGTAACTAATGTATCCTTATTTATGTCTATCATTTCTATTATAACTTCTGGTATATATTGAGAACACATAGTTATCCTTCCATCCATTTATCTGCCAATGGTAGGTTTATCTAAATTATGTTTATATTTGGAAGGAATTAATTTATCGTCTATTTTATATGTTGAACATCCTTAGTCCATTAATGCTAATCCTGGTATGGGTAGGTCTTGTATTTTACATATTATTTCAATAGTATAACTCGTATATGGAGTTGTATAAGGCTATCTATTAATTCTATGGTAATTAAATCTTTTCTCATATAAGTCTAATAAAGTTTCATCATTTATATCAAGTTCTATTAAATCCATAATATTCTTTTGATTATTTTCTTGTATTGTTATTTCTAATTTTTCTTCTTCTAGTATACTTATTATTTCTTCTAAATTAGCAATTCTATCTTCCATTAGTCGAAATCTTTCTTTCCAAGTTCTTTGTTCTATATTGTTTTTAAAATTATAAATATTTCTAGTATTTCTAGATTATGTTTCTAATGTTGGCCATTCTAAATTATTATCTTCTTCCCAACAGTATTTACAGATTTCTATATAACAGTTATAACATTGGGCTCTTAATTCTATTACTAGGTATAAATGACATTTATAACATTCTTTATCTTCATTTCCTTTCTTATAATTCCATGTATGTTCTAAACATTCAGTTCTATCCATAAAGTCTATATTTATATTTTTATATCTTTCCATAGCGTCTAATAAGTCTAAGGGTTCATTATCATTCTCACTATCTTCTTCAGAATTATATTCTTCTATCTCACTTACTATTGAGTATATGGTTTCAGTATCACTAACTTCTTCAGTTATTGCTAATAGGTCTAAATTAATATTTTCTACCAGTCTTGATTCTCTAGTGTGTATATTATGTTTATTAGGACATTTAGTAGATAAATGACCTATTTCTCCGCATGCATAGCATGTAATGGTATCTTTATATTGTCTATTATCATTAAACCTTCTAACATGTCTTTTGGGGTTTAAAAATGGCTTTCTAGCATTAGTCTTAGATTTTTTGATATAGTATGATTTTGTTGTCTTATTATATGGTTTCTCTTTATTGTAGTATCTATTATTATTTTTATATTTAGGCTTTCTATTACAAGAAATACAAGTTTCTTGTCCGTATTGTTGATGAGTATAAATATTATTAAAAAAACCATAATTGTCGTTCATTTATCTTTGTATACTTATTTCTGTACATTTCTTTTCTAAGTATTTCATTATTTGGTATACTAAAGTATTTATATTCAGAGTATAATTACTTTCTTTTTCTGAAAATTTATTTCCTTCTTCTTGTATTTCTTGACCTAATGGTCCTGGAAGTTTAAGAAGTAATTTCTTCATAAACTCTTTGTTATAAGTATTCTGGCTTTTGGCTATGAAATGTATATAATCATTTAAAACGGTACTATGTATTTCCAGTCATTAAGCTTCAATTGTTGTAAATTTCTTACTGCTTCATACTGTTGTATTATTGATCCAATATTAGGGTCTGTTGCAGTCAAAAGATTGCTTATAGTATTACAAAAGTTCCATGGGTTATTTCCAACATTTATAAGTCTAGTATATTCTTGTGGAAAATTGATTTTAAAATCATCCCATGCC
>CATIWQ010121525.1:0-12318 GCA_949673415.1 Euphorbia schlechtendalii | reverse complement strand
TTCTAATTCGAAGTTTATGATATGTCTATGTGTCATAACAAGTATTTCATCTTGCATCATTTATATAAATGAAGTTATATGCTTTCAAGTTGACTTTAAGAGTAGTTTCGGGGTTAACAAGATTGTGTATAATCACTGGATCTATGATTATAATGTTGTTTAGTGAGCCAACATTTTTGGAGTGGTAACTTGCTAAATATGGCTATGTGAGAGCGACCCGTACTAAGCATGGTATAATTGTTGTCCAGGTTTTTATAAGTGTCATAATTCATTTACCCTGGATTTGGAAAAGTCATTTCATGTGTTGCTCTGTGGTGAATTATAGGATATTTGGGTGTCTGGAACTGAGCTTGTTGAAGTTATCTAATGCATAAAATATTCTTGATTATTTTGCATATTTTACTTCACTAAACTTGTTCTTAAGGAATATCTATATACTTTGCATCTTCTCTAATCTGTTCATGAATCTGTCCATTCATTTGTTTGCCATTCAAAACCTTCAACTTATTTTTTTTTTTGTTCCATAACTCTAGTTGGTCCTTAGAACCGAATTCCTTCCCTGTGGGATCGATATCTTTTAAAACTACATCGCAATTGTATACTTGTAGTTATCATCATTTTTCTATTTGATAAGCGGTACTAACCACACCTGTTCATATTTAGAACTTCTATATTATCAGTAGAAATGTGGTGAACAATTCCCTCCTAGACGCCAAAGCGAGGTATCATCAGATACCAATGGACCCCAAGGATGAAGAGAAAAAATACTTCATCACATACGAGGGGACATACTGCTACAAAGTGATGCCGTTTGGACTAAAAAATTCTAGGGCCACCTACCAAAGGCTGGTAAACGAGATGTTTAACGGGCTGATCCATGAAAATGTCGAAGTGTATGTAGATGACATAATCATAAAGAGCATGGATGAAGCCAGTCACGTAGTAGATATTGAGAAGGTGTTCAAAGTACTGTAAAAATACCGCCTCAAGTTGAACCCAAAGAAATGCACTTTCGGGCTAAAAAGCGGTAAATTTTTTGGATTCCTCTTTCAGAAAGAGGGATAGAGGCTAACCCCGAGAAAATTGAGGCCATCATCAAGATGAAATTACCTCGTACCTTTAATGAAGTACGACATCTCAATGGCCGAATTAATGCATTAGGACGATTCATCTCTTTCTCCACAAAAAGATGCATGCCCTTCTACAAAGCAATAGAAAAAGATAATGCCTTCAAATGGGACAAATGTTGTGACCTCACCTTCGAAAACCTGAAAGAGTTTTTGGCCTCCCCCCCATTGCTCCGTCGCCCGATTCACGGGGAGCCACTATTTGTGTACTTGTCGGCAACAAATGAGGTAATCGGGGAGGTCTTAGTAAGAGAGGAAAATAATTAGCAACTTCCCATCTATTACACCAGCAAAGTGCTGAGGAACGTTGAACTAAGGTATCACAAGATTGAGAAATTAGCCTTGAGCTTGATCTCTGCCTCAGTAAGACTCGGGCCCTATTTCTAGGCGCATTTCATTATAGAGAGAATGAGCTTTTTGTTAAAGAAAGTACTCCAAAGGCTCGAAATGTCAGGCATTGTGGAATGGGTAGTAAGGCTTGGAGAATTTGACATTCGATTCGAAGGAAGGATAGCATTGAAAGCCCAAGTATTGGCCAACTTTGTGGTAGAATTTGCCGGGCTTGAACCCATAAAAGTGGTGAAAACAGAACCATGGATCGTTTATGTCGACAAGGCATCCTTTGGTGATGGAACCGGTATTAGAGTATTAATAGAGGGTCTGAACCGAGTCTGTCTCACCTATGCGGCCAAACTTGCTTTCCCAGCCACCAACAACGCTGCCGACAGGGTGATCATCCGAAGCGATTCACGACTGGTATCCAACAAAATCAATAGAAATTTCAAGACGAAGGAAGAAAACATGGTCATATACCTACGCAAGGTGCAAACCTTGATAGAAAGCTTAAAGAAAAAAGGTACAGTATGGAAAGTCGAGAACATCCCTCGAACGTAAAATGAGATAGCAGATGAATTGGCAAAAGCCACCTCAAATCTAGAAGGCTGTAACAAGCTAGGTAACCTTTACAAAGTCCTCATCCATCCTAGTTGCAAGGATGAGCATATACTTTGCACCGAGGAAGAAATCCATTATTGGCGCCACCCCATCATTGCCTATCTCAAAGAAGGCGGGCTTCCAAGCAATAAAGAGGAAGCTTCAAAAATAGTGTGAAAGTCTACAAGATATTCCCTAGTAAGTAGAGATCTCTATAGAAGATCTTACGCTGATGCCTTGCAAAAATGCGTGATCCTGTCCTTAGGAAAAAATATCTTGGAAGAAATACACGAAGGAATTAACGGATCCCATTAGGCGGCCTCCACCCTATTGCAAAGAGTCAGCCTAGCTGGTTACTATTGGGAATCCGTTGAGGCGGATGCCACGAAGTACGTCCAGAATTGTCACCCATGCCAAGTGCATGCCAAAAAGACCCACATTCCCCAGGCCAGCCAGTGCCCACTCATAACCGCATGGCCCTTCTCAACATGGGGAATCGACATAGTGGGACCCTTTCCCATAGCTAGTGGGCAAAGGAAATTCGTGGTTGTGGCAATCGACCACTTCGCAAAATGGGTTAAAGCGGTCATCGTCAGCACCATCACTCTAGAGAAGGTCATTGACTTTGTTTGGAAAAACATCATCACAAGATTCGGTATTCCGAGGAAAATTGTGGCGGACAATGGTACATAGTTCATATCAAAGAAATTCGAAGAATTCTGCCAAGAGTTAGGAATAGAGAACAACTACTCCTCAGTGGCGCATCCTCAAGAAAATGGCTAGATGTAAATCACTAACAGAATGTTGGGAGAAGGGCTCAAAAAGCACCTCGAGACAAGAAATAAAGGATCTTAGCCGTATGAGCTCATAAGTGTATTATGGTCCTACCGAACCACCCCCTGCAGACCAATAGGCGAGATGCCATACTCCCTGGTCCATAGGGTGGAAGCCATGATCCCTTTCGAGATCACTGCCCCATCTGATAGGGTCGTCTACTACTCTGAGGAACAAAATGACATCAACCTAAAGCACCACTTAGATAACCTCGAAGAAAGAAGGGAACGAGCTTGCATCCGGATGGCTGCCTACAAAGCTAAGATCGCCAAATATCACTATTGCAGAGTTAGAAGCCTATGGCTTGAGGAAGGTGACCTGGTCCTTAAAGACACCACTACCTCACAATCCCGAGAAGGTAAAAGAAAACTTGGTGTTAACTGGGAAAGGCCATATAAGGTGAAGGAAGTTCTGGGTCAAGCTACATACCGCCTCAGCGACATCAATGACAAAGATCTACCAAGGACATGGAATATCTCAAACCTGAGACCATGCTACAAAACCACAAATGGCTAGGGAAACAGAGATCCGCACTCTTTTCCTCCCCTTAGATCTTTTCCCACTAGGTTTTTTCCTTAGGAAGGTTTTTAACGAGGCGGTGCCCCCTAGACCCACACCGGTTAACAAAGCACAGGGCTGTAATCACTTGTACATTGATCAAAGTACACATCAAAAGAATTTATGATTGTTTCTTTTTACTTCCCTTTTTCTCTTTGAAAGAGGCATTAAAAAGCCTCGGACGGCTACAACGTTTTAAATAAGCTAACAAGCCTTAGATTGCATCGAAGCAGTTGTAATACTTATAACTAAGCTAATCATGATGCAAAATAAACCTTAAATTTTATCTGAGTAAAATCCCCTCGAGGCGGGACATTATATTACAATAAACCTTAGATTTATCTAAGTAAAATCTCCTCGAGGTGGGACATTATATTACAATAAACCTTAGATTTATCTAATTAAATTCCCATCGAGGCGGGACATTATATTACAATAAACCTTAGATTTTATCCAAGTAAAATCCCCTCGAGGCGGGACATTATATTACACTAAACCTTAGATTTTATCTAAGTAAAATCCCCTCGAGGCAGGACACTACATTACACAATAAACATTTGATCTTATCAAAGTAAAATCCCCTCGAGGTGGGACTCTACATTACGCAATAAACCTTTGATTTTATCAAAGTAAAATCCCCTCGAGATGGATAAATCACAACACATGCAAGTTAAATGATGATAAAAAAGAGGTAAATATTGGGACGAAACAAAATATTTTTCATTAATTGAGAAGTTGTTTGATTACAAAAGATTGGCAAAAAATAAAAGTACAAAAGCCTTATTATATGGCTGATCTTCTCCACCAGGATGCGCTTGGGCCTCACCACCATCCATCAACGGCTCAGGAGGGCTGTTGGGAACCTCTTCAAAAGTTGGAAAGGGCATGTTTTGGACCATGTCATCTTCTAGCTCCAGCCAATGACTGCGAACCGCCTCGATGAGATGGGACCCAAACATGCGAGCCATCTTCACCATCTTGCCCATAACGTCGTCCAACTCAACGTCCCTTTCCTGCACTTCTTTCCAATGGCAGCATATCGCATAGCCGACAAGCCAAAAGCGAACATATTTAGACAGACACATCGTCACATGATGGTAATTGTATGGATATTATACTTGTCTTAATGAGTGTGTCAGAACGATGAAAGGCTACAAAAAAGCTTGCAAAGCAAAGAAGCACCTTCAACCTTAAAAGGCCTCAAACTGTCTAAGGGAGTGACTGCTAATAGTCAGGAAATAAATTTTATCCAAGATGGGAATTCCAAAAATTTCTCCTCAAGATAGAGATCGAATTACACATGGATTATCTTATAGACAATATCAAATACAATCTTTATCCAATTAAGACTCCTAATCCTAATCAATTTAGGAGTATTCAAAACCTATTATATAAAGGCTCTAAACCTCAAAGGTATGAGACATCGAATTCTAATTCTCATTATTTCCACCTTGATGTCTTACTGACTTGAGCATCGGAGTGTTTTTTGTTTGTCTTACAGGATCCTCTCATCGATCGGCCTCAAGACGAACGAGTCAACTACGAAGATTATTTTCATAATTTTTCATTGGTGCGGTGAGCGTGGACCAAATTTACTTGCTCATGCGAGAATTTTGGCCCGAAACACAAACTTCAACAAATCTCTCAAACACGAAATCACAGAAGCAATGATTTACGTTGCATATTATTCTATCATTTGTTTTTGTTATCCATTATTATTTGTTTGATTTGAAAAAGTCATGCCTAATAATTAATTTGGCATGATACCTATCTGTTTAGGTCTAATTGCGGGGACCTTCGACAATTAAAAAAATCATCAATGGAGGTACAATTCATCTAGTCAACAATATGATTAAAACTTCTAATGAGACATCTTCAGTTCGTGCCCAACAACAATTAATTCAATTCATGAATTAATAATATTATTTGCATACGTCCGATTATTATTCCAGCAATCTCAAATATCAACATCCCTTGCTTGTCTACCTGACTAACCGTGAATATGATTTTCAGTCAGAACACAATAATTCAACAAAGTAACGAGATAAGTAACTATCGTAATTAATAATCATTAATTTAATAATTGTCGGCTTGTATCTGAATTCGCAAATCAAACCTCTACTGACAGGATCAACTAGTGCTCCGTGGTATTTGGTATATTTAATGTTTTATGATCTATTGATACATGATTGCCAGCTTGAGAAAATTTTCAGCTAATGGTGAAATTACATGGAAAGAATCGAATCGGCAAAGCACAAAAAAAGTTGTCAAACAAGTGCAGGTTGGATCTCGTAAAAGGGTCAACCTCTCGCACGAGCCTCTTCATCTGCATTGTGATTATCAAGGAATCAAGCTCAAGCTTTCATCTTTTCCATGAGATAACAGATAAGAATCTTATTATTGCTTTGAGTCCTCACATTGAGTTCAAAAGTTATTGCTCTTATACTTGGCTTTTATTTTCAATTTTAAAAGAACATTAAGCTGTCTTTTCTCTTTTGACATTATTTGGACTAATTGCTTTCCTGTGAAAAGTTCTCTTTCTTGGAAAAGTGCAACTGAATTCAGGTGAATGCAAAGTCAAATAATTGCTTCCTACATTGCATCAGTTGCACTTGTAAAGCACACTCGCTCAATGCAAAGAGGTAATTCAGAGTTAAAGATATGAGACTAGAGTTGGATTTGAAGGTCCATTCTCTTCAAATACAATCATAGACAAAACCAAAGATAAGTGGAAATGTGTTACTTCGATTATGGTTATCGTAATATGATTATTAACTATTGTGATTGCTTGTGATCAAGGGGTGATAATAATATGGAAGAGTAATACATGCAGTATCATGATAATGATACCATGAGATTATATTCTTTCTAACTAATGTGAATGTAAGACTCACTTGTTGATTAGCATTATGAGAAACAATTTACTTCCATTTGAGTGCAATTTGGGAAAACAGTTCGCCCGAAGAGATTGTCGAGAAAATGGTCAGTGAAAATCATATTCACGTAAGATATCAAAATCACATCGGTTCAACATACTTGTGCAAAGAGAACAAGTCTCAATCTATCTATTAAACTTGAGAAAGCATAGCCAAGAAAACTAGCAATACATCATTCGTTAAGCACACTCAAAGAGAGAGTTAATATCTTTATATAAACCACATATGGGTTAACGGATCCTGTGACACAATACCTCCAATCATGGGCGAAGAGTAAAAAACGGACCTATCAACAGCTGTAAGAAATAGTCCCATGGCAATATATTGCATAGCCAACGAGCCAAAAACGGACCTATTTAGACAGCCAAATAGTCACATTAGGGTAATTGTAGTGATATTGTGTGTCAGAACGATGAAAGGCTACAAAAAGGCTTGCAAAGCAAAGAAGCACCTTCAACCTTAAAAGGCCTCAAACAGTCTAAGGGAGTGGCTTCTGATAAGTCAGATAAAAATAAATCTTATCCAAGATGGAAATCCCGAAAACCTCTTCTCAAGATAGAAATCGAATTACACATGGATTATCTTATAGATAATATCAAATACAATCTTTATCCAACTAAGACTCCTAATCATAATCAATTGAAGAGTATTCAAAGCCTATATGAAGGCTCTAAACCTCAAAAGTATGAGACATCGAATTCTAATTCCCATTATTTCCACCTCGATCTCTTACTGACTTGAGCGTCGGAGTGTTTTTTGTTTATTTTGCGGGTTTCTCTCATCGATCGATCTCAAGACAAACAAGTCAACTACGAAGATTATTTTCATAATCTTTCACATTGATATCAATAGAATAGATGAGTTAGCCAGATTGTTAACTATCAATAGAAATTTAAGATTGCCATAATAGTAGCATAATTCTCCAAAAAAAATTGGATCAACTTTTTCTTAATTGAAATTTAATAAACTAATTCATTGTGCGTAAGTGGATGAGTTATTTGGTCCTTTAATTATAACAAATAATTAAAATTTCCATGACACTTTGATTTCTACTCGTAGATCCTCGAAAATTTACTTGTTACTGACATTTGCTAAGTTGAAAGAAGTAACGATGATCTTTGCAAAATTCACGAGGCAATTGGATAAATAGATCGGGTTCAAGGAGCGATGATGTTTCTGGCCTCAATTTGTTGAAAAAAAAATATGGAGACTTAGAGAAATAAAGAGAATGGATCTAATCTTTGAATCTATGATTCCAATATCGACGATAAAGTCTTTAGTGGTAAATTTTATAGGAATAAATATTGCAAATTCTTCCTCAAGAAAAGGTACTCCAATTAATCTTAGATGTGGATTTAATGTTTCTGAACCACAAAAAATTGCTAAGCAAAATAACATGGAGTGAGTTAAGAAAAGAAAGGAACACAATCTTAGATGAAAATCAGTGGCTCTTTTCCTACCTTTCATATCACTTCCTAATCTCTTAAAATTTTCAGTTTACTAATACCAATCTGACATCCACTACTTAAGCTTTCAAGATTACGTAGCTTATGCTTACATATTGCTAAAATGGATGCATCTCAATATAAACGAGTTATTTGCCAAAATGATTCATTCAACCCTTTAATTACTACAGGAATGCAAGCAGCTACAATGCTTGTCATTTCCCACATATTTCACCTTATTTTATTACCTTCCGGACAACCGGGACCCATCGCGAATATCATTGTAAGAATTTCACTTACGTGTTAATATTTTTTTTTCAATGAGAAGTTACATTATTATTTTACTAATCTTGTGTTTATCAGGCAGGTTTGGTGTTGGGTCCTTCGGTGTTATGTCGAATCAAACAACTTAAAGAATTCTTTATCATGTCGTCCTCTTTAGATTACTATCAACTCTTGACATTCACTTTTCGGGTATTTTTCATGTTTATGATCGGTTTAGATGCGGATCTTCCTTATATCAAGCGAAACTTGCGTTTAGCAAGTACTATTGCATATGGTGGTATGATCGTATGCACGTTCTTCGGAGCTATTTTCGCTTTCCTTATTCTCTATCTTCTAAGATATCAGTATAACAAATGGATATTGATTATGGCTATCCCACTTGTCATTGCAAACTCGGCTTCTCCTATTGTGATTCGATTAGCAGCGGAGTTAAAAATCGACACTGCAAATGTTGGGAGGTTAGGAATAACATCATCATTAGTGAACGAAATGTCATGTGTTTTGATTTATTGTGCTTACGTGGCGGTCCGATCTTCGACAATGTTTGGACATGGGGTTTTTAGTCTTTTCTTAGTCATATTACTCATTGTCATTAATAAGTATTTGTGTATGTGGTTCAACAAGAGGAATCCTAACCAAAAGTACGTGTCAAACTCAGAGGTTCTTATTATTTTCATTCTGGTTATAGGGCTTGCGTTTGTTATCGAAACTTATGGTTACTTAAGCACACTTGCTTGTTTCCTTCTGGGTCTGATGTTTCCGAGAGAAGGAAAAACAACTCGAACATTGACACGGAAGCTCACTTATGCTGTTCATAACTTCATGCTTCCGATATACTTTGGTTTCATAGGATTCCAGTTCGATGTGGCGTATTTTTCGAGTATTGACAATGTTGTTATGGTTGGACTTATGATATTGTTGAGCACTGGAGGCAAAATTGTAGGGACTTTGATTGCTTGCCATTATGCTAAAGTTTCAAGGAAAGAGGGATTAATTCTTGCTTTCATACTTAACTTAAAAGGCCATACAGAACTTATTATGCTTGAGCTCATTCCCAAGTTCATTGTAAGTTTTTCCTTTTTGAAAATTTTCAATTGTATCAATTTGTTTAATAGTTCAGTTGAAATTATCTTATGTGTTTTTATTTTAGTAGCAGTTTGATACCTATTATAAGTAGATGATTAGGATACTAAAGTTTAAACAAATTGAATAAGGCGCTTTTAGAATATCTGTTATTATTAAATTTTCGTAAAATACATATGTTGCCGCATGCACTTGCTACAAAATATCTATTGTTACTTACAACTTAGAATTGTTCCAGTTAATTTATGAACTTGCAAACTCAAAACTACATCACTTTGCCATTTAGTGTGATATGTACACGTGCCGCCAAGTGTTGAAAAGTCAAACAAATAATTTGTTGACACATGACATACTTTGTGAAAACGTGTTGCGTTAAATTTTGAAATGTCAAGCCAATAATATGTTGACACGTCACACATAGCATTTACACCGTATATTTACCCGCCCACTCTGTAAATTTTTTCTCTCTCCAGCCACATCAGCAAAAATAGGTTAACTGGTGCACTTTAGTTGATTTATAAGTTGAAGGCGGGAGTAGTGGATAAGAGACAAACAAATGTGATTGTTACTATAATTTACATGTATATATTACAAATGTAATTTCTATTTTATTATCTACAACTAATTATTTACATTTTTTTAAGGACAGAAATGGTGGAATAGAAGACTCCATAGCTTGGTGGTAATAGTAGTCGTCCTTGACACAATAATAGCAGGAGTAGTAGTTGTATTTCTCCTAAAAACACAAGACAATCACTTCGCCCACAAACACACATCCTTAGAATCAAACGACTCCGAAAACGAGCTTAGGCTCATATCATGTGTATACAATTCTCGCCACATTTCCTCAACCGTTGGCCTAATCTCGTCCCTAGCCGGCCTCAACACTACCCCTATAACCCCTTACCTAATACACCTAGTCGAACTCCCTAAGAAACACACCAAAACAAAACTCATGTACCACCAACTCCAAGATGGCGACCAATTCAGCGACGAGGAAGAATACGGCGGCAACGACGTTATCGAGATCAACGACGTGGTCGACTCTTTCGCCACTGACACCAAGATCTCGATCCACCAGAGCAAGGTCGTGGCGTCGTACGCGAGAATGTACGAGGATGTTTGTAGCAGGGCCGAGGATTACCGGGTGTCGATAATTTTGATCCATCTACACAAGCATCAAAGGATCGACGAGAGGCTGGAGACGGGGAAGGAAGGGATTAAGCTGAGCAATCAGATGATTCTTCGACACGCGCCTTGTACCGTTGGGATCTTGGTGGATCGAGGGCAAACTGGGTTTAAGAGGCCGAGGCCCGATTCGGTGCAACATGTGGCCGCCTTGTTCTTCGGGGGGGCCGATGACCGGGAGGCGTTGGCCTATGGCAAGAGAATAGTGATGCACCCTTACGTGAAGTTGACGATTGTTCGCGTCGTTCAGACGGATTCGAGAGAACATGTTCGGACTTGGGATGTCGAAGGGTGTCGTAAAAACGACGAAGTTTTGTTGTCGATAACGGATTTCGAAGCAGAGAATGCGAAGGACGATGAAGCAATGGAGGACTTCTTGAAGAGGTAACATCGAGAATAAATAGTCTTGTATTATGACGTTTTTTTACGAACTATACATGAATTCGTTTTTTCAGGTACGTGAAGTCGGTTGGAGTAGGATACATGGAGAAGAGTGTGAATTCACAAGACCAGATAACAACGTATTTAAGGGATTTTGGAGAAAAATTCGGACTGATAATAACAGGAAAAGGAAAAAGAGGGCATTGCTCAATGCTAGAGGGCTTAAATGATTGGGCAGAATGTCCAGAACTTGGAGCAATTGGAGATCTTTTGGCATCTCCACAATTGAATGTGACTTGTTCTGTTTTAGTTATACAACAACATAGTAAGCATATGAACAAAGAAGTTGAGGGCTAGTTTAATTTTTGTTTAGTAATTTTATACAACTGTAGTCACATATCTAATTTATTAGTAAAACATTAACTATAACCTTGTCTTTTCTTCTGAAATGTCAGTTGACGATTTTTTACATTTGTTTTTGTTAGAAACGAGGATTTTGAAGTACATGTTAATATATTGAGTACATTATCCGATAAACCAATGAACACTTTCTAATGAAATCAAAATAACATCGTCTCGCTACACAGGGAATAGGAAAATCTTGTTACATGAGTAAAAGAAAAAAGAAAAACCATAATAATTATGCATCCTACATTATGTTAAGGAAAGGTGTAAAACTACAATATACTCCGCAATACCAACTAGTTTTGCAGATTTAATTGAATTGATTTTATTTAGAAGATATAAATACGTGTACCGAATATGAAAAAAAATGTACCTAACGAGGAAAAATTGGACCTAACTCAGTGGTATTACTATCAAAATCGTGTTGGGTAACACATAGTGGAAGGTAAATAAAATATAAGGCGTAGATTATTTCACTCAAGAAAAAAAAATGGAACGGTAAAAGCAAAATATTAAAAAAAAGATAAGGATGAGGAAAAAGAATGCTCAAATATGAGAAAGGTAGGTAATGGGACATGTTTAAGAACAAAATTTTATTAGAGTAATTTATATAATTAGTATGTTTCCAATAATTTATTTAGAAATTTTATCTTCTAAACTATTTTTATTTACATTTTTACATTCCTCTTTTTTTTTAATTTAATTTCTTATTTTTTATTTATCTCACAAACCGTTTATTTTTTCAATATGCCGTTTTAGAATATTTTCTTCATCTTTATGTTTCCCTTCAAAATAAGATCCATGATGCTATAGTTTTTACAAACTTTTTTTACCGATACATTTTTATTTTATAGTTCTTTTATAATTGTCAAATAGTTAAAACACATACTTAATTAAATACAAATAAATATAATACAATTATATCAATTTAACATATTATAAGTAAATTATAGCAAAAATATATCATAATTACATAAATTTGAATTAACTATAAGATAACTATAAAATGCGATCTTATTATATTGAATATATCTATAAATAAACTATATGGTAGCTATAAAATAACTATAAAATGCGATTTTATTATATCATAAATATTCAAATATAAAAAATAAATAAAAACACATAAATATAACATACTTA
>CATIWQ010121492.1:0-10544 GCA_949673415.1 Euphorbia schlechtendalii | reverse complement strand
CTCAACTAACCGAGTGTTAATTGACAGGCTAATTACAAATTTATTTATTTATTTATTTATTTTGTGTACTGCTTTTTAGAGATTTAGTTCTTTCACCTATGCGTGATAGCAATTGTGTAAGATTTGGTGGGTTTGGTAGATCAGCTGTCGTCCATGTCCATGACTTCAGTTGTTATCTCGTTCAACATTTCTGGTCGATCAGTCGGTGCTTGCGTCGCTTTGCTGGCTTGAAGCATATGTGATGAGTCTCTATTATTGGACGTTTCCTCTGATGGTGCGATGATTGCAAATAGTAGCATGTCATGCGAAGGAGTTGTTGACGTGTTCAACAATATGGCTCCTTTTGATCTTTAGGGGAAATTCAATTTGCTTTGACCTTTGTTCCATGAATAGTGGTGATCCGTGTGATGGAGTTTAGGGGTGAGCATTGGTTGGTTCGGTCCAAGAACCGAACTGAACCAAATAAACCAAGAACCAAATAATTAAAATTTTAGGAACCAAGTACCGAACCGAATAGAATTCGGTTCGGTCCGGACCGAACCTAAATATTTCGGTTCGGTTTAGTAAAAAACAAAATTATAAGATAAAATAATCCATTCCAAAAAAAAAAAAATTCTAAAACATGAACTAATTAAACTAGTAATATAAATTCAATCAATAAACAATCTATATTTCTATAGATCGAAACAAATGGTTAAATGCAACAAATCAAACCACATTGAAGAATCAGTACCCACTACCAAGTTTACTCTCTAGATATTATCTAATGTTAATTTCAAAATATAATATAAGAATCAAATGGAACCATCCAATGAAACTTAAGAGCATCATCCTATAAATTAATAAATCACATAAACTAAAAGTATTAGTCCAAGACAAATTGACAAATCATTGTATCTGAACTAAAATACATTAATTTATATATGATTTTAATTCAGTTCGGTTCTCGGTTTATTCGGTTTTTTTTTCAAAAACCGAGAACCGAACCGAAAACCAAATTATTCACATATATGGACCAAGAACCGAACCAAATTAGTTCGGTTCGGTTCGGTTTTTTTGATCTTTTGCTCACCCCTACTTTCATGTGCAAAGATTTCCAATCAATTCTTTTAATTTTTAACTAATCATACCTAATTTCATTCTTATCAATCTCATATATATCGATAGTTGGTGTCCCTCAAGACAATTAAGATTAAGATTGAACTAGATGAAAAGTTTTTGAGGAAATTTTTATTGTGATTTTAAAAATCTAAAAAAAAAAAAAAAGAGAAAGATATATTTTTTCATTAAAAATTATAGTGTTACAGATAGTATTTTCATAAATTCAACAATCTTATAAATTAATTATATTATTTCAGAATTATACATCAAAATTTGAATAATCTTGAAATATTAATCATTTTATTACGAATTTTTTAAAAATTATCACTAAAAAGAAATTGTTTAATCTATAACTAAAATATATTATAATTTTATTAGCTAAGATGCAAAAGTTAAGTTCAAAATAGACATGATTATCCTTTTTCATGATGCGAATAAAATTTAAAAATCCCTTTTTTGCTAACTTTTGAAACCACACACACCATTTTAAAAAAAATCACAAGAATTTTTACAAAACCGCCAATCCATATGACATGTTTTCGAAGTTTATCTTATATATTTCTATATGAGAGAGAAATGCTTAAATGTAAATTCAAGAACTCCAGAATCTTTTTTTATGAATCTATATATGAACAAAATTCTCTAACTCTAAGGGCATCTCCAACTCCACTTCAAAATAGAGTTGAAGTAGGATTTGAAACTCCAACCCTACTTCAAACCCTGCTTCAAATTGTGAAGTTGCTACTGTACCACTTCATATTTGAAATGATAATTACTTTTATATTTTGTTTTCTTTTCTTTTAATTTGATTGGTTGTTTATTATTTTAAGTTAGGTAGAAAGGAATTTAATTATAATATTTTGTTTTGAAATGAAAATTTGAAGCGAATGGTTAAAAAATAAACACCGTAGCAACTCCAAATTATAGAGTTTGAAGTGAAAATTAATGATGCAGGGTTGGAGACGCCCTAACCAACATTTTATTAATATTTGTTATAAGTTTATAGACCAACAAAGCATAATGTCTTGCTGGGATTACGGGTATTCATCGTGGAGACATCCCTTTCACTTACTTAGGGATTCCGCTGTTCAGAGGTGCCCCTAAAGCCACGCACTTGCGTTCGCTTGCTCATAAGGTAATCCAAAAATTCTTGATATGGGTTGGGAATTCTCTTTCGATGGCGGGGAGGCTGCTGCTTGTACGATCGGTAGTTAGTAGCATGCTTTTACACTCGTTCGCTATTTATAAATGGCCTACTTCTCTTATTGTTTTTCTTGAGCGAGCCATGAGAAACTTTATTTGGTCGGGCTCGGTAGATGGTAGGAAATTGGTTACGGTTCCTTAGCACAAATGTTTGAAGCCGCTTGCGGAAGGGGGTTTTGGGCTTCGTAGTCTCTCGAATACAAATTCAGCTATGCTTGCGAAGCTGGCTTGGGGTTTAATTGAAAACCGCAACCGTTGGCTACTGCTTCTTAAAGGTAGATTTATAAAAAATGGGATCCCGAATAATTGGATCAGCAACTCAAGTATTTGGAGCTCAATTCGGGTGGTTTATTCTCAATTATGCTCAAATTGTGGTTGGTGCATCGGGTCGAATTCTAAGTTAAACTTTTGGAATGAGGAGTGGATTTTCCCCTCAATTTCTAATCGTTTAAATCTCAGCAGGGCTGTCATGTTAAAGAAACAAGACGTAGTGAGTGGCTTTCTTTCTCAAGAAGGCTGGACCTCTTTACCGGAGGAATTACAGAGAGATCTAGTTGATGATATCACCAATATTTCAGTTACGGAGGAGGATGATGATGTTTGCATTTGGAAACCATCTTCTAATGGCCTTTTTTCTATCAAATTATTTTATCATTGGCTCAACCCTCCTGGAGTACATGATCCGATTTATAAAAGGATTTGACACTTGTTCATTGTGTCTTCACATTCTTTCATATGCTGGAGAATTTATTTGGGATATGTCGCAACGCATGACACACTCAAGCGAAAAGGCTTCATTTTTGCGTCAAGATGTGTCCTTTGTCTTGCTGAGGAGGAAAGCAAGGATCACTTTTTTGTTGGCTGCTGCTTTGCCAAACAATTGTGGGAGTCTTTAAGTTCGCTTTTTGGAAGGAGAATTGACACCTCATTGAATCTTAGGAGGTAATTAAGTTGACTTTTTCTTTTAATTTCAGCTCTCAAATTCAGCTTCTTTGGAATGCATCAATTGTTAATGTCCTCTGGTTAATTTGGAACATGAGAAATGATTTCATTTTTAATGACAAAAGACCAAACATTCATGGCACTCTTTTTCGACTATGGACAATTATCAGTAAAACAGACAATTGGGATATGGTATGACTGGAAATTCAACAGTAGAAGCAGCCATTCTATTTAATCTTGGCCTTAAAACTAGGCTTCGAGCAGCCCCGAGAATCACAACAGTCCGTTGGTTGCATCCTTCTGCTGGCTATATTAAATGTAACACGGATGCGTCTTCCGTTGGTTCTCCGGGAGCTTTGGGTTGTGATGGAGTATTCTGGGACGATAAGGGGAGAGTTTTACACTGTTTTGCTTTCCCCTTAGCCAATTCGTTTAGCTTTGTTGCTGAGCTTAAAGCTGCCATTTTTGCTGTTGAGATTGCGGTAAGAAAGGGTTGGGATCACCTTTGGCTCGAAAGCGATTCCACATACGTTGTGTCATTATTGAACTCCCGTTGCATGAACGTACCATGGTCAGTTCGAATGGAGTGGGTTGCTTGCTTTCGCTCAATCAATAACATCTCCTTTGTTACGACTCATGTTTACCGAGAAGGAAATGGTTTTGCCGACGCTCTTGTGTTTCATGGAAGACTATCAATTTGTTTATCTAGTTGGGATACCTTCCCTGATTTTTGTACTAGTTTTTTTGCCCATGATGCAATGGAGCGTCTTAGCTATCATTTTCATTAGCGCTTTGTTTCTTTCTTTCACGAGAGTAAAGCTTGTTTTACTCCCTTACGCTTGTATTTTTCTTTTATTTTTAATAAATATTTTAGGGGGGTTTTGAGGAGTGGGGAAGGGCACCGCCCCCCCATGGTGTAGCTCTCCAATTTCGCCCTTCGGGTGGTGTTACGTAAGTGATGGCTCACTGAAGGATGAACGTCACCCTCGCTCTTCTCTTCCTGTTCCTAATCTTATTAAAAAAAAGTTGTGAAGTTTTATGAGTTTATAATATAAAGTCTTTTTTGCTCTTGGTAAATTGATGTTTATCATTTTTATATCACTTCTTAAGTAGACCTGTTCGCGTCAACGGGCCAACTTGGACACTCGATTTTTAAAAAGCTCGGCTCGAGCCCGTCAAAGCTCGAAGATTTATGGGTCAGACTTGATTTTTATATAAATACCCAAGCTCGACCCGACGAATAATTTTATTTATTTATTATATATTTATACATTAAATTTATAATTATTTTAAGATTTTATGTTTTTTCTATTAAATTTATATATTTGATTACAATAAATGTTACTAAATATTAAAAATTTTAAGTAAACAATGTAATGATATTAAAAAATTTAATTATATTTTGATTTATTTTATATTTTTCTATTTAATTTAATAAAAATTTATAATAAAAAAGTATCCATGGGTTTGAGCCGGGCATGGGAATGCCTTGTAAGCCTGTCCCAAGCCTGGCTCGAGCCTGAAGTTCTAATGTATAAGCTTGGGTCGAGTTTGTGTTAACGTTTTTAGTAAAAAGCCCGCCAAGCCCGACCCACCCAACGAACAGGTCTATTCTTAAGCCTGCAAGATATTAAACCACAAAGAGAAAAGAATGATTGAGACTGATTTAAATAAAACTGAATTCTACAAATTTGATAGGATTGAATATCCCAAATCGCTGTTGGATGATCCACTGAGCTTGTATATAAGTACGGCTCTGAAGGTCTTAACTTGAATGACGCGTTTTAAAGTCGTGAGGTTGGCCGTAAACGACGCCAAAACGGACAATATCGTTTAAGATGTTTATAATACGTTATCAGTACGATCGCGATGAGGAAATGTGTTAGGATTGAATATCCTACATCGCTCTCGGATGATCCACCAAGTTTGTATACAAGCAGTGCCCTGAAGGCCTTAACTTGAATGACGCGTTTTAAAGTCGTGAGGTTGGCCGTAAACGGCGCCAAAGCTGTTTATAACAAAATTAATATTATTAGAGTTGTAAAACACTATGGTTACTTTGATTTTATTCCCTTGTACTTAACTAAAAAGTAAAATTCAATTCAACTGAATTATAAATTTACAATAAAATAAAAATTAGTTGAGTTCAAATCAATTTAGTTGAGTTCAAATCAATTTAGTTTAGTTATAAATTTACGACATAATTTTTAATTGTTTATCATATCATAGAAAAATTGCAAAAGAGAGTAAAAGGAGATAAAATGTTAAAATTGAGGAAACATATCTATTCTTTCCATTATAAAATTACTAAAATTTTCAATCATGATTATACCAAAAAAATTGACTATAAAGATCTTAAGAAATACTTCATTCGTTCTTTTAGTAGTTCATTTATTCAAAATATGAAAAATAAAATTGAAGTTAATTTCAAAATTCTATGATTTTTTCTCTTTTTCTTCCATATATATCTTTATTTATTACATAATAATAAATGCACAATTTGGGTTGGAAAAGTTTATTATTATGGATAGATTAGAGCATCTTTAGTAGTTTGTGGACTCCAAGTTTAGGTAACGTGTGGAATAGAAGTTCTTATTGATGATATGACAATGGTCTTAAAAATAGACAATGTCTATTTATAAGATAAGAATAGTAGATTGTCAATTCCATTTTAAATAATTTTTATTGTAGACAATGTCTATCTGGTAATCTATATCTAAACAATTAAATAGACATTGCCTACAATAAATGATGACATATAGATGTCACATAATTTAGGAAAGATGAGCTAGACAAGCTACTTAAAATGTATTTTTAAATTGATTGTCTATTCCTCGTATGTGTCAAGACAATTTGTAGAATAAACAATCTACTAAAGATGCCACGAGTACTTGTATACCTTTATTAATTATTTTATTAAAAAATGTGAAGTGTAAGAGTACTACTAAGAAATCGAAAGTAGTTTATTTGATAATCTTGAAATAAACTTTTGGAAGTAAGAAGTAACAAATTACAAATGAAACTCAAAATTATGTTCCGAGAAAAAATTATTGTGGAAGTAAACGTTACTTTATCATTTTTACTATTAGATAAGTTATATTGAAATTAATCAAAACAGAAATAAAGTGATGCTTCCTTTAAAGTAATCATAAAATACACTTGACTAATATATTAATATTTTTAATAATTTAATGGATGTGCTTAGACAGAAATACATTCATAGACGTTAAGCAAGTTAATTCTTGATAAAGTAGCTAGTAGGTATTATAAAAAGTTTCCAATAATTTTTTTTTCAAACTACAATTTTAAATGTTTGGTTATCAATAAATTTTAGTAATTTCGTAGACAAAAATTAATAATAACAACAAATACATATTAGCAATAGTAACACGCATAATATCAACCGATAAAATAAAGTACTTATAATGATTCATTAGAACAAAAAATATATGAATTATAAGTTGTTATCTCGAACTCCAAATCAATTCAATTCATTATAGTTTTACAAAATTATAAATTTACATTGAAATATATTCAATTCACTTAAATTCATTCCTCTCACGTAAGTTCAAAGATGATAGAGTTTTAACCACCTTAACTTGGACTTTTATGCTGTTAAGCATATGCATTTATGAAAGCATACACTTAGCTATAAATGGAAAAAGATATAAAAACGTGACATCAAATTATTATCTTATATATAAAGAAAATAATAAGAAAAAAAGAATCACGGCTCTAAATTAAAAATATCGACTTGGAAACATGGTAATAACTTTCAGTTTGACCAAGATAGTGATAGTACCAAATTATCCAAGTTACCGTTAAGTAACTAAAACTCAATACTGTAATTAAGACTTAAGAGTGATGTGATCAATGTTTATGCCAGAGTGAAACTGTCACCTCTAAGGATCTTAGATGAGGATTTTTCTTCTATTTATTGTGAGTATGCATGCGCAATATTTTTTTTAAAAAAACATTTCAAGTTGAGAGAAATTTGCAGAAAATATGACCATACATGTATGAGCTGGTGTAACTGTAACTAGACATGTTCGTCGGGCGGGTTAAGCCGGATAGGGACCGGGCTTAATCAGGTTTCACATAAAAAAATATCTACCCAAGCCCAGCTTAACCTGCACTTTAAAACTTCAGGTTCGGACTGGACTCGAGCCTCACTGATAATGTCATTCAGAAACCCAATCCATGGTTCATACTAATTTTTTCTTTTAAAATTTTTCTTGACTAAATACATATAGAAAAGAAATAATTTATATAATTACGTGTAAATTTTACATAAAATTTTATATATATATATATATATATATATATATATATATAATATTAGTCGGGCTGGATTTGGGTTTTATACATAAACCAAGCCCGACTTATAAAATATCGGAATTCAACTGATTCAAGCTCGGGCTTGTATTTGTCCAAGCCCAGTTCACAAAAATGGACTCGGACCGGGCTAGGCGAATACCCCGACCCATGAACAGGTCTAGGTGTAACCACTGATAGTTAAAATTTGCAGATTGGATCTAAAATTATAGTAATTATTTACTAATGAGACTAAAAATGATATGTCCTCAATTAAATGTTTCCAATGATATCTCCCATTCAAGCACATGTCAACAATTGATTGGGAGACATAGTTGAGACACTGAATTGAGAATGTATGATTTTATTCTCTTAACGAGTCACTAGCATTCATTCATTAATTAGTATAATTAAATTTTTTTTCTAAGTGTACCAGTAACAAATTCTAATAAAAAAATTCAACTATAAATTTTATTTAAATAAAAGTGGATGTTGTGGGATCCTTCGTAAAAATGCAAGAAAATAAGGAAACAAGTTAGAGCAGTAGTCCAACTTTCGACATAGATTCTTCGATACTTCGGGTAGCAAAATTTGGGTGAGAAAATGAGTATGCAAATTTAATGATAAGGTGAATTATTTTAGGCTAAATACATCAAGCCCTCCCCGAAGTTGGTTCAGAAAACTCGATGTCACCCTCAACTTTCAAAAGGACCAGTTACCCCCTTAACTTGGCAAAAATGCTTTGGTTTGGCCCTTCAATGTCACATGTCAACTTCTGGTTAAAGAGAGAAAAATCAGAAAAATGACATCCTTGAAAAGTCAAACTAACCAGATTCTGACATGTGGCATTGAGGGGGCTAACTGGTGCATTTTTACCAAGTTAAGGGGGCTAACTGGTGCATTTTTACCAAGTTAAACGGGGTAACTGGTCCTTTATGTCAAGTTGAGAGGGGTAACTGGTCCTTTTGAAAGTTGAGGGTGACATCGAATTTTCTGAATCAATTTCAAGGAGTTCTTGATATATTAGATCATCATTTTATATAATAAAAATGATGATGATGTGACATGATCGCTACTGTCAGGTGTCTGCCTAACACTTGATCGAGGTCTGACTCGGACCATTAGCAAATAACTGTCATTGAATGGACCTCAATCTAATGACTTGACTTGCTAGATCTTTCAGGCTAATATATCCGTGGATGCTTCTTGTAACCAATCAAGCCTTTAAAAATAATTTAAACTCTGAGTTTCAATTCTATCCATGTTAATCATAAAGAATTTATTAATCAACTAATCAATGTAGTAAATATAAAAGGTTAATTTAATCTTTCTGAATCATTTCTTAATTCTAGGACAAAATTCTAACAAAACAATTAAAATAGGATGGAGGGACTATCATTCATATGTTTATTCTTTTTTTATAAATTATGTTTTTGTTTTGGTATATGTTTTAAAGCATATAGGATCTTAATTAGTTTTTTAGTTTTTTTAGGTTCGTGATCATCACGCCCTAACTTTAAAATAAAGCCAGTTTGCTTTCTTATTGAACTATTAAAATTTCAAATACTAATATGAACTTAAAAATGAACCAATTTATTTTCTTAATACCATGTGTCAGTTTTTGGTTGGAGAGAGAAAAATCAGAAAAATGATATATTTGAAAAGTCAAAGTAATTGGAAACTAATACGTGGCAATGAGGTGGGAAAACATGTCCTTTTTAAATAAGTTCAGGGAGAAAATTATACAAAGAGACAGTTATTTAGTAATCATCTCCCTTATACAGGATATGTGTTCCAAAATGAATTAAAATAATAGAAAGTAATATCATTTAATAGCCGTTTTGGGACACATGTCTTGCATGCGAGAGATGAATATTAAATACCCGGTTCTTTGTATAAATTCTCTGTTTAGAGGAAGTGCTTGTCAAACTTCAAAATTCAGGGTGATGAATGACTATTTTGAACAAGTGATATATGAATTGAATTTCTTTTTTAAATTAAATTTTTTTTTTAACAAAGTAACCTTTACTTTTGTCATTTATTAATTGTTACATTTATTAAACCTCGTACCAAGCTAATGGTTTCTTAATAAAAAAACTTAAGTATTGAAAAATTATTTATTAAATTCCTATGATTTCTAATTGTTTAGTATAAACGAAATGCATAAACAAATGGGCTGGGCTCTTGAGATTTAAGTTCATATAAAAAACATGTGGGCCTATATGGGAATTGTAAGGAATATGACAAAATTAGATTTATTAGCAAATACATCCTAAACATCATTAATTATAATTTTTGTCCTTTTTAATTTTACTATTCGTACTTTTACGTGATATATATAAACATGATTTTCTCCTATTCTTTCTCCTTTAGCTCTCCGATTTGCTTACAGTTTTCCTCTTTACTCCGATCTTTCCTCTGAACTTGCGATTTCTGCTTAAATTTGTGCTTTTGTTTTGCGATTGTTGTTCTGTGTTCGATTTCTTCCTTTTGTTTTGGTTTGTTCATCTGGATTCAAATTTCAAGTTTCGTTGATTTTCGTTGTAAGTATTACTTCTATTTTGATTCGTTATGATTTCATTTTTCATCAGATTTTAATTTTTAATTGTCTTGTCAATTTTGTTGTAGTTTTGAGTTCAATTTTATAATGATGAAGTTGGCTTGATCGGTTCATCTTCCTATTTTTGTATAAAAATTATTAGTTTTTTTTCTTTATTGTTATCTGGTGATTTATGTCCCTTCTTTCTTTTCACCCTTTTGTTTAATTGATTGTTCTTTTAGGCCCCTCACTAATTAATATGAGTTTTTTTAATCTTTGATTATTTTGTTTGGGTTACTGACACATGGGAGAGAAGATGAGAATGGATAGTTGCATTTTGGTGTTCTGTGTGAACGAAGCAAATTAAGTTTACAAACTATTAGAAGCTTACATTTTAAGATGATACTTGTTAGCAAAGAAAAAAATGAATTATAACAGAACAATA
>CATIWQ010121489.1:0-15324 GCA_949673415.1 Euphorbia schlechtendalii | reverse complement strand
TAATAAACTAAACCGAGTTATTCATATGTATGTATATATATATATATATATATGTATATATATATATATATGTATATATATATATATGTATATATATATATATGTTATGGCATGGAGCTTCTTGGCTTGTTGGTAGGCATACAGTGCCAAAAAAAAGTAAAGGGAAAATCTGTTGAAACAATTTATGGGTTGGATGAGAGACTAGAGTAGTAGTTTGTGAATGTGAATGTTATGATAATACTTTTTCGATATCACTAATTCTTTCAACTAGTACTTTATGGATGTTATAATTAGTACCTTTTGGATGTTGCTAGTCTTTTTTATTGAATTGTGAAATATGAATGTTATTTTATGAATTATATTTTTATTTTAATATGATTGCAATAGTATGATATATACAAATGTATACACATGTAGAATAAAGTGTAGCATGTTGGCTAATCATTAAAAGTGTTGGTAAAACAAAAAAGTGAACAATTTGAAAATGTTGTTATTTACAAGAAAAAAGTTGGCTAAAAGAAAAAACGTTTTAATGAAAAGTGTTGGCATTTATAGCAAAAGTGTCACCATATCAAGTGAAAGTGTTATTTCCATATGCATTTACCAACATCTAAAAAATGTCGTTAAAAGAAAATCAAATGTTACTATAGAGTTCTGTACCAACACATTTTACCATGTAGCCAAAAATGACCAAAAGTGTCGGTATAGGGAGCTATAGCCACATTGCACTTCCCGACTCTTTTTTTTGGCAAAAGTGTAGGCATTGCTCCTAAGCCAACACATTTTTGCGTTTACACGACACTTTTTTGGTGTTGGCAGATCCAATATATGGTGTAGTGACGTGCAAGTAGAAGGTGGAGTAATGAAGATAATTTCAGTTGCATTGGTGGTGCTGAAAGGAGTTCGAAAGAATAATAGGTTGTACCATTACCTAGTTACTACTATTATTGGAACTGTACCATTACCTAATAATGAGAAAGAGCTTGAAGCAGCCAGATTGTGGCATATGCGCTTGGGACATGGTGGTGAGAAACCCTTGAATCTTTTAGTGAAGCAAGGATTGTTAAAAGATGTCCAAGTTTGCAAATTGGACTTTTATGAGCATTGTATCAAAGGGATGAATAAAAGGGTGAAATTTGGAGCTGCAATCCATGATACTAAAGGTATTTTGGACTATGTGCACTTTGATGTATGGGGACCTTCCAAGACAGCTTCACTTGGAGGGAAGCACTACTATGTCACCTTTATTGATGACTTTTCTCGGAGAATTTGGGTGTATACTATGAAGACCAAAGATGAAGTTTGGAGTTTTCCTCAAATGGAAAAATATAATGTAAACTCAAACGGGATGAAAGATCAAACGTCTCTGAATAGACAATGGTGGAGAATACAAGAGTGATCCATTTACGAAAGCTTACGAAGAAAGCAGCATTATCAAACACTTCATAGTCAGGCATACACCACAAAAAAATGGAGTGGTAAAATGCATGAACCGCACCTTACTAGAGAAAGTTCTGTGTATGTTGTCCAATGCTAGATTGGCTAAGCAATTTTGGGCAAAAGTTATTACATATGCAAGCCACCTCATCAATCATGTAACATCTAATGCTATTGGTGGTATAACGCCACTTGAGAAATGGTTTTGAAAACCTGCTGCAGATTATGATTCTTTACACATATTTGGCTCTACTGCATATGATCATGTGAAGGAGTCAAAGTTGAATCCTCGAGCAAAGAAAGCTATTTTCTTGGGGATTGCCTCAGGAGTAAAGTGATTGCACCTTTGGTGCCTAGAGACCAAGAAGACAATCATTAGCAGTGATGTTACTTTTAATGAATCTACCGTATTAAGGAAGGTAACATCAAAATAGACAGATGGTACTCCAAAGCAAGTGGAGTTTGAAAGGCATGTGATTAGCCCAGCAAATGAAGAATCTCATACGGTAGATGAGGATTCAGACAAGGAAGAGGTTCAAATGTAAGAACCTCCACAACAACTTGATCCAATTGCATTGAGAAAACCATAAAGAACAATCAGAAAGCATGGTCGCTTTGTTGACATGGTGGCTTATGCATCTCCAATCGCAAACAATGACATCCCTACCACTTATAGAGAAGTAGTCAGAAGTTCAGAAGAAGAAAAGTGGAGGAATGCCATGCTTGAAGAAATGCAATCCCTTTAGAAGAATAAGACATGGAAGCTAGCAAGCCTTCCAAAGGGAAAGAAGGTAATTGGGTGCAAATGGGTCTATGCAAAGAAAGATGGATTTTCCAACAAGACTAATGTTCGCTACAAAGCAAGGTTGGTAGCTAAAGGCTACGCTCAGATGGAAGGAATTGATTACAATGAGGTTTTTTCTCTAGTTGTGAAACACTCTTCCATCCACATTTTGTTGGCTTTGGTAGCACAATTTAATTTGGAGTTGGTTCAAATGGATGTAAAAACTACATTTTTACATGGAGACTTAGAGGAGGAAATCTGTATGGTTCAGCTTGAAGGATTTAAAGTTGTTGGAAAAGAAGCTATGGTTTGTAGACTTGAAAAATCATTGTATGGATTAAAGCAATCTTCGAGGTAGTGACACAAGCGATTTGACAAGTTTATGTTGAGACAGAAGTACACAAGGAGCAAATATGATCATTGTGTGTGTATTTGCGAAAGCTGCAAGATGGGTCTTTTACATATCTTCTTCTTTATGTTGATGATATATTGATAGCTTCCAAGAACCTAGAGGAAATTGAGATGTTAAAGACTTAATTAAATGAAGAATTTGAAATGAAAGATCTTGGTGAAGCAAAGAAGATTCTTGGCACGGAGATAAGCAGATAGAGATTCGGGAAGACTATGTTTGACTCAAAAAGAATATTTGAGAGGGGTACTAAAACGTTTTGGCATTAATGAACAGTCAAAACCAGTTAGTACACCACTTGTTTCTCATTTCAAGCTTAGTGCAGAGTTGGTGTAGTGAGTAGATAAATGAATAATCCTGGAAAGGAGCATTGGCAAGCAATGAAATGGATTATACGGTACATTTTGAACACCGTGGATGTTGGACTTGTATATCAGCAAGATAAAGGTGGTCAATATGTAGTTGGACATTGTGATTCCAAATATGTTGGTGATCTGGATAAATGTCGATCAACTACTAGTTACGTGTTCACTTTAGCGAAAGTACTAGTTTGTTAGAGGTCTACATTATAGTCAACAGTTGCTTTGTCTATGACAGAAGAAGAATACATGGCATGCACAGAGGCTGTAAAAGAGGTAGTTTTGCTTCAAGGGTTGCTTGGTGACCTAGGGATTCAACAGAATCATGTGAAAGTGCAATGTGATAGTCAAAGTGCTATCATGTTGGCAAAGAATCAAGTTTATCATGCAAGGATGAAGCACATTGGTGTTTGTTATCATTTCATTCCAGAGGTTCTCGAAGAAGGTGGAGTTGTAATTCAGAAGATTCGAACCACTGATAATCCAGCTGATATGTTAACAAAGGTGGTAAATTCGACCAAGTTCCAATACTGTTTGGATTTGATCAATACTGTCAAAACTTGAAGATTGAAGTGAAGGACACTACACAAAGATGAGAGATTGAAGATGTGGACTTTGTCAAGGTGGAGATTTGTAATCAAAGTGACAAAGTCTCACTTGAAGAAAGTCAAAAGTTGGCTTAATTAAGTGGTCGGTAAATGTTGGTTAAAAGTTGGCAAATTTGTCAAATGTAGTGGTTAATTATTAATGGATGGATGGCTTAATTTTAGTATAAATACCTAAACCCTTCACTTCGTTTTCATCCCAAAACAATTAGCCTTCCTCTTTCTTAAGGCAATTGTATCTTCTAAATATCTCTTGTAATATTTCTTCAAGTGAAATATTAATTTGGCAGTCTCTAAGGATGTAAGCATAATTGGCCGAACCTCGTTAAACTTTGGTGCTCTCTCTATTTAGTTTTTTGCAACATACTCTTCCATCAAAGCCTTCGATTTTCCAAACCTAATTTCACTATATCAATTCTCAAATACATCTAGTCTATAATTACAGTGTTTATGGCCATCTCTTAGGCTTTATTTAGATGATAGTTCTCCGTGGTTCATTAAAGTACAGTAAGGTATGGTATGTTATCGTACGGTATGGTTCTTTTAAAATTTTTGTGTTTAGATAGATAGTATGGTATGATATGGTTTTTTTAAAATTTAGTTTGATTTAAAGGAGAACCACCAAATTCGTGGTTCTATTCATGGTTTTGGAACCTTGAGAAAACCATGCCATGAAAATAATCATACAATCAAACAAGTGATTTTAAATTAGATACATACCATATCATGAAAAAACCATGAACCAAACAAGGCTTGAAGTTTCTACAAAGAATGCTTTTCAATTTGTGCTAGAGGTGTTAACGGTACAATTTGGTAAGATTCTCTTGTCTATTCTCTAAGATTTCTTGTTTAATTTAAGATCTCCAGGAGTTTCTACATCTTTGGTTCCTTTTTCATTTGTCAAATGAAAGTTTTGTTTGTTTTCATTTTCGACATTTTCCTCCATTAGCATTCGCTTAATAGATACTCATGGCTGAAACCGTAACTTTTTTTTATCTGTCATTTTCAATTTTATGTTTATATGTTAATATTTTTAGGAGCTTTATAAATATATGTTGAGGTGTCATTCAAATGAAATCTGTTAAGTGTTAGGTACTTGTGCATTTCTAGTTTTGAATCTACTAAAAAGCTTCTTCAATTATAAATTACAAAGGAACGAGCTTTAATTTAGGTCCAACTTTCATTGTTGTCTCATTTGAAACATGCTTTTATCATTTTCTCGCAATCATTAAATTGGTTAATGCTTATTTTATTTTGATCAAATACATCAACATCCCACTTAACTTAGAAACAAAAGCCGGATGTCATGTTGAACTTTCAAAAGTTCCAATCAACCCCCTAAACTTGGCAAAAATGTATCAGTTTTCCCCCTCAATGTCACATGTCAACTTGTGATTTGAGAGAAATAAAAAACAGAAAATGGAATCTTTGAAAAGTCAAAACCAATCATATTTTGATATGTGGTATTGAAGGGGCTACGTGGTTTGTTTTTGTCAAGTTGAGGGATATCTGGTCTTTTCATAAGTTAGGGGTGGCATCCGGGTTTTGTTGCTAAGTTAAGAGGGGTAATGATGCATTTTGCCTTTTATTTTTCTACTGAAGTTTTAATGAAAAAAATCGAATGATAATAGTTGTAGGAAATAGACTTTGTTTCCTTATCATTTTTTTGGTTTTCTTGTCAGCATCTCTATATGATAATGCAATATAGTTTAAAAAGAGGTCTTTTAAACTATCTAGTGGATACCATCAATCGTGAAATCCACAATCGCTTTCACCAAGGTATTCTAAATGATAATTCTTTTTTGGAATTGTCGGGGCATCCATAATAAAAATACGAGGTCTTATGTTCGTAACCTTGTTCGTGAACATAAACCTTTATTTTTATGCTTGGTGGAGCCTATGGTTGCTTATGCTAGGATTAATTGTACTTTCTGGAGAAGTATTGGTTTTGATTTATTAGCTATGAATGATAAAACGTTGCCTTCCATGTGGATTTTTAAATCTGTTTCGTGTGGTCTTAGTAATACGATTAAATTTTTGACGGACCAAGTGGTGGCTATGCATATTTCAGTTGGTGGCATTGGTTTTAATATTGGTTTTGTTTACGGTAGTGTTCATATGTTATCGCATGTTGCTTTGTATGATACTATTAATGCGGCTACTAATTCGATTGATGATAAATGGCTTTGGATTGGTGATTTTAATGCGGTTTTGGGAGCCCATGAAAAAAGGGGAAACACATCATCGCAACGATCTTGCAATGATTTCCGTGATTGTTTGGATGAGTCCAGCCTTGTGGAGGTAGTTACTACTGGTCCACGGTTCACTTGGTTCAATGGGAGACGTGGTTTGGCCAGAGTTGATTGCCATCTTGATAGAGCTCTTGTGACTTCTAAATTGGTGAATTTGTGTTCTTGCAAATGTGCGGTGTTGGCTAGACATTTCTTGGATCATTACCCACTTTTGTTTGAGGGAAAGTTAACGCAACTGAAAATATCTAGGTTCAGATTTTAATCCATGTGGATGACACATTCTGATTTGGAGAGGGTTATTAGGGATCCCCGGTGTTCATCTTTTCCTAGGCTTCTGCCATCGTAGCTGATTATGCACAAATTGAAAACTCTTCGACCGATCTTACGTACTTGGAATAGGGAAGTTTTAGCAGAATAGAAACTAATATTGAGAGGAGTCAGGAATCATTGCTTCGGATTCATATGCAAATTTCTACTAATGGCATTTCTGATGAGTTGAGCACTGAGGAGTTTGAGGCGCATGCTCAGCTGGATCTTCATATCCGTCAACGTGAAATTTATCTACAAGAGAGGAGTGGCATACGTTGGCTTAAGGAGGGTGATAGAAATAAGAGTTTCTTAAGAGTTTCTTTCACAGGGTTTCAAATGTTCGAAGATCGATGGAGGGAATTCACACATTGATTATTGATGGCTAGGTTTCTACTGATATTGAGGCTATCTCTGCGCACCTTGTTCGCTACTATGAGGGACTATTTTGCTGGGATAACAGCGTAGAAGTCAATAAAAATCTGATAGATTCGGTGATTCCTAAGCTTGTGTCTAATGAGGAGAACGATAGTTTAGTTGCGTTGCCTACGGATGATCTCATTAAGGATGTCATCTTCGGAATGGACGGTAAAAGTGCTTCGAATTCTGATGGTTTTATGGGAGTATTCTTTCAAAAGTATTGGGCTATTATGGGAGTTTATGTGTGTAAGGTGGTCAAACAATTTTTTGAAACGGGTTACATGTTACCTGGATTAAACTCTAGCATTATGGTCCTATTACCTAAGCTTGAGGGAGCGATTAGGGTTGATTATTTTAGACCAATTACAATGTCTAATTTCATTTTCAAAATTATCACAAAAATTTTGGCTAATAGATTGGGTCTGGTTGCTAGCCACGTCGTTTCTAAAAACCAATTTGGTTTTATTCGTGGGCGCAACATTCATGATTGCATTTCTATTGCATCTGAGGGTGTCAATATGCTTCACAAGAAGTGTCATGGTGGTAATATGGCCATGAAGATTGATATAAAAAAAGGCTTTTGATTCATTGGATTGGGATTTCTTAATGGCAGTTATGGATTCGTTTGGGTTTTCAAGGCTTTTTATATCCAGGATTCATAGCATACTTCAGTCTGCAAGGATGTCGATCCTAACTCCGGCCGGTTAGCGAGGGTTTTTCTCATGTTCTTGTGGAGTTCTTCAAGGTGACCCTTTATCCCCTCTGCTGTTTGGGATTGGGGAAGATTTCTTGAGTAGATTGTTGACTATGCTGGTGGACTCGTGGGTTTTCAAAGGCATGACATACAAGCCTACTGTGTCCTTCCCTTCTCATATGCTTTACATGGACGATATTTTGATTTTTGGGGAAGTAAACATGTCCAATATGGCTATCATCAGAGACTCATTTGAGCAGTATAGTAAGGTCTTGGGTCAAAGAGTCAATTGGGACAAGCCTCGTATATATCTTGGAGCTTCGGTAAGTGATGTCAAAGCTCGTCGTTTGGCCTTTGTAAAGGACATTAAACGTGGTGATTTTCCGTTCAATTACCTTGGGGTACCGCAATTTTAGGGTGCTCCTAAATCGTACCATTTAAGGCCATTGTTACACAACACTTTGAACAGATTTGCGAGTTGGATGGGAAATTGTCTATCGATGGCGGGCAGAATTACCTTAGTTGAGACGGTGATTTATGGTACTCTGTTACATTCTTTCTCGATTTATAAATGGCCAACCTCGCTGATTGGTACTCTTGAAATGGCTATTCGAAATTTTGTCTAGACAGGTTCGGTTGGAAAAAGAAAGCTTGTTTCTACATCTTGTGATATTTGCACTAAGCCTAAAACAGCAGGTGGTCTTGGGCTCAAGCATGTTGGTGATGTCAACATCTCTCTTTTGGTGAAATTCGCTTGGAAACTTATTGCAAATAAGGATTTATGCTATACTCTTTTACGGAAATGCTTCACTAAAAATGATATGGCTCAAACATGGATCGTTAACTCCAGTGTTTGGTGCTCCATTCGGCTAATTTATAACCTGGTTCGTGCGCATGTTCAATGGTTTATTGGTCGTGAAACTAAGCTGAATTTTTGGAATTATAAATTGGATTTCACCTACGCTATTGGAGCAACTTGAGCTCAGTCAACAGGATAGCTTGAAGCAGACTGAAATGGTGGCAGATTTCCTTCGCAATGATGGGTGGACTGATTTGCCACTGGTCCTTAACCAGATTACTATGGATAGAGTGAGGGCCTGCACGAAATCATCATAGGCTGAGGATCTTTGTGTGTGGCGACTTGCTACTAATGGTGTTTTGATGGCTAATCTCTTCTACAAATGGCTGCAAGGAGAGTGCATTCATGACTCTATTTTGAAATTCATTTGGCATCCTACCATCGCTCCTTCCCATTCTGTTATTTGTTGGAAAGTTATTAAAGGTTGCATCTCAACGCATGATGCCTTACAACGTAGAGGAATTACTTTAGTTTCGGTTTGCACTCTTTGTCACTCGAGTTTCGAATCAAAAGAAAATCTTTTTGTGAGCTGTATTTTTACCAAGCAACTTTGGGATAGTGTTCAATTTCTCTTCGGTAGGCGCATCGACACTACAGCTGACATTCGGACCTTATTTTTATCTGCTTTAGCACATAATTTCAGCCCTCAAATCAAAATTCTATGGGTCTCGGCTTTGGTGAATGTCATTTGGATCGCTTGGAGTCTTCGGTGCAAAGCCATTTTTGAAAATGAGAAGCCTTCCATCCATTATGCTTTGCTTCTTCTTTGGGCTGTAATCGGTAGGGCTGATGGCATCGGTTTGGGATTTACTAGAAATTCTACGGTAGAGCTGAATGGATCCCTCCCTCTCCGAATTGGATCAAGGTCAACACGGATGCGTCCTCTGCTGGTTCCCCATGTACTTCAGGGTGTGGCAGTGTTTTTCGGGATCATCAAGGCAAAGCTATTTTTTGCTTTTCTTTTCCTATGGATACAACGTTTTCCTTTATTGCAGAATTGAAAGCAACGATTCATGCGATGAATGTTGCTATTACAAATGGCTAGTGCAATCTTTGGTTGGAGAGTGATTCGAGCTACGTTGTGGAACCTTTTCGGACTTGGACATTTCAAGTGCCTTGGATTCTTCGTGATGAGTGGCACAAATGTTTAAATTCTTTGGATTGCTACAACTTCCTCGTTACGCATGTCTATAGAGAAGGGAATGGGGTAGCAGATGCTTTAGCTAACTTTGGGAGGCTCTCGGCTGATGCTGTCACATGGAGTAGTGTTCCAGACTTCTGCAACAATTTGTTTTTTCATGATTTGAGTGGCCGGAGCCTGTTTCGGTTCACTTAGTTTGTCTTTCTTTTTGACAATGCTTTGTTACTCTTATTCTTTTTTATTTATTCAATAAAAAAGGGGTGGGTGTTTTGTAGGCAAGCGAGTATATCAACCTAGTTGGGATGCTCGGCCCAAAATTTTCACCCACTCTAACCTTTTTCCAATTGAGGAATACAATGTTCCTCCGGAGGTTTTAAAAAAAAAAAAAAAAAAGAGGTCTTTTAATAATTAACTCTGTATTCTACTAGACTTTGCTATGAAGCTTACTTCCATAATCTAAGTGGCCGAAGCCTGTTTCGGTTCACTTGACCAACAAACTTATTTTTGTATGTTTTTTCTTCTTTCATTTTAATAAAAGAGGGGCGGGAGTTTTGTAGGCAAGCGGGGAAACCAACCTAGTTGGGGACTCCGCCCCGAAAGTTTCTCCTGTCTCAACCTTTTAACTTTCGAAAAGGCACACTGCCTTCTCGGGAGTTTTTCAAAAAAAAACTTTTACGGATACTCGATTACAAATAGAAACAAAGGCATAAACATAGAGTACGAAAGGATTCCGAGATTTTTCGTTGTTATTGATCTTTCGGGAAACAACTTCGAAGGTGAAATTCCTGAATTTATTGGGAATCTAAGTGAACTTCGATTGCTGAATCTTTTGAACAACGCTCTCGTTGGTCATATACCTTCAACATTCGGGAACTTGAAACAACTAGAAGCTTTGGATCTTTCAGTGAATAAGCTTTCAGGAGAAATGCCTATGGAAATGACAAAACTATCCTTCCTTGCATTTTTAAATGTATCTCGTAACAACCTGACGGGGCCAGTACCACAAGCAAACCAATTCAACACATTTGAAAACTGTTCATATTATTGGAATCCAGGATTATGTGGCGATCCCCTGTCAAGGAAATGTGAAGATTCAAATATAAGGAATCCATTAACAGATCCAGAAGCTGAAGAAGGAGCCAAATTGGAGTTCGGATGGAAGGCTGTGCTGACGGGGTTTGCAAGTGGGCTGGTTATTGGAGTAGCCATTGAGTTCATGGTTAACACGAGGAATAATAAATGGCAAACCAAACTTAGAAGATTCAAATGTAAATTGTGGAGTAATTGAAATTTATATGTTGTATAATTAGAAAGTAATGAGAACAAAAATAAATTACTTTTTATTATTTTTGGTACAATATTAACCTGAAAAATATTTGACTATGTCCTACTGTACAATCATTATTTACCAAACATCAGGTTTTCTCAATTAATTTTTGTCCAGATAAGTCATTTTAGGAAAGATCCAAAGATTCAAGCATTGTTAGATTCCCTAAGGATGGCGGTATATGACCTGTGAGTATGTTATTGGAGAGGTTGACTAATGGGATTGTTCTTAAAGTGCCAAGGATTTATGGAATTTCACCTTCAAACCTGTTACTTGATAGATCAATAACCACGAAGAATTCTGGGATTTTATCATGTGATCTCTATGTATTTCTATGTTTTGTCTTTGTCATACTATAACCACCATACATATTTTATTATGTATTTTTTCTATCAAAATTGCTGGCTTTTATTTATTTGTATTTATGTTTTATCATATTCTACTAGTTAGAAAAGGTCTGCATAAAATTAATTTTTTACAATTTATAAGATTTCTAGCTTTAAATTAATAATAAAAATAGACATGATCAAAACAAGTTTCTTGTCATGAACAAAGAAGTAAAAAAAGATGGATGAGATAATGAGAGTAAACAACTGTATGGACATGGTGTTTCAGTCTTCTTTTTTACATTGAAACGTTCATTGAAATAAATAAGATAAAAAAACCATTAATTATAGTAAGAGTTTTAAAACAACAATGGTCTTTTATATTTGACATTATATGTAGAATTTAATTATTAACAACATAGTTAACGTCTTCAATTAACCTTTTTTTTTATTTTTTTAAATAAAGGCGGAGGCCGGAAAACCGGGCTCGAGTTTTATTAAATAAAAGAAAAAGAAACAAAGAAACATAAAGAATTATCAAACAACCATTTAAACAGTAAAAAGGAATCTATCAGCTAAGGAGAATACTTCAGAGGAGGTTTGCGCTCCCGTTGAATTTGCTCTCTTTGAGCCATAATCAATTTCTTCTATTTTTGATTAGTACCTGGCTTCCAAGGAGGTGAGCTGCTACCTCCGAATAAAACAGTTTGTTTCAGTTGTTGCCTATGATTCCTCTTAACGGTGGTCCAATCCTCGGTAGGAGCCACCGTTAAAGGTGATGTCAACAGTAGAGAGTGTTCTTGAATATTTATCTCAACATCAACTGAATTATCAATGTGCTCATCAACATCATCAGAGTCTGACATATCAACCTAAGCTTGCACCTCCTTCCCACTTCGTGTGTCATCCTTGGAAGTGTCAATTCTATCAACTCGTTCAAGGATGGATGGAGACTTCTGAACAACAGTAAGCTGCTTGGACGCCTTATTAACAACGGTCGAAGTGCTTTCTCCTGCATTCCCTGTCGATGGGTTAAAATGTGCCTAAACTTGATCGTGCTCTCCCTCTTCAATTAACCTAATCAATATTAAAATCCATTATTTATCTCTCATACGCTTTCACCAAGTAAGCTTGGTCCTTCATACCAACTGATGCAGTGGATAGATATTAGTTTCCTTAATCAAACATGATACTGGAAAGTACTAATATCGAGACCCTTTGATACCGCAGCATACCAGAAAATCATATTCTTACACTAATTTTCATTGATCATACGCCAGATGAAAGAAAATTTGTATTATAAAAATCTATTGATATCGTAACATCAAAAGAAATTGATCCATCTTAAATCCTAGAAATCGCAACTCCTAAGACTTATAGAGAGGAACATAAGAAACAAATTCTTATTAAATATTCATCTTCAACAAAAAAACTATCTATTACAAAAATATCAATGCCTTTATATACAAATTATTGAAAATGAAATAAAATTAATAAATAATAAAAATCAAAACTGAATAAACTTCCTAAACAAATAATCCTAAATAGGATATGATTTATATAAATAAATACATTTCTAATTCAAAATGACACCAATAAAGGAAGATATCAATTTAAAGGAAATATTAAATTCTATCAATAACAAAATGAAAAATTCCCAGTTGAATTATTGATCCATTTGTAATATGCATCATTATCCTCCGGTTGAATAAAATTCGTCCTCGAATTTCATATTAATAAATTAAAAACAAAAAAGAAAAACAATTTTTCTATATTTTTTCCTTACTTTTTCACCTTTTTAACAAAATAATTAAAAAAATACATATCAAAAGTAAAGAATAAATACGATCCTCACTGATGCAATAGTGTGGTGATTAATTCCTCAACCTTGGCTATCTCAGCAACACTATAACTCATTCGATGCCTTAGTGTGTTTTAGGCTTTGATTACCAAGTGATGCAGCAGAAGAAACTCATGGATAAATACTAGTTATCCTTAATCAAACAGGATATCAGAAAGTATTAATATCGAGACCCGTTGATACCACAGCATACCGGAAAACCATATTCTTACACTAAATTTCGTTGATCATATGTAGATGAAAGAAAACTAGTGTTATTGAAATCTATTGACATCGCAACATCAAAAGAATTCTACCCATCTCAAAATCCTAGAAATCACAACTCTTAAAACTTACAGGGAGGAACATGAGAAACAAATTCTTATTCAAAATTTCATCTTCAACAAAAATTATCTATGACAATAATATCAATACCTTTATATACGCAAATTGAAAAGGAAATAAAACTAATAAATAACAAAAATCATAAACTTCATAAACTTCATAAACAAATAATCTTAAATAAGAAATGATTTATAAAAATAAATACATTTCCAATTTAAAATGATATCAATCAAGGAAGATATTAATTGCAAGGAAATTTAAAATTCTATCCATAAAAAATAATTTTCCAGGTGAATTATTGCTCCAGTTGACTTGTACTCCCTCCATTGTAAAATAAATGTCGTTTTTGGATCTTAGAAAAATTTCAAAACAACTTTCACTTTAGGATTCCAATACACCTTTTTGAATATTTTTCTATTTTATCCTTATTTAATGCACATTGAAAATGATAAAAAGAATAAAGTATCCAATCAACTTTCAAATTAACAAAAGTCATATGGGTAAATAAGTATTTTTATTACTTTAATTAATATGGTCTTGTGAAATGGAGGGAGTAATCTGCATCAGGCAACCATTGGGTTTAGAATAATAAATTTCAGACGTAATCAAGCACGGACTAGGATTCTATAACCAGTGGAAGGCTGCAAATGCTACAGTGATGAATGGTTTAGGAAAACAATTGGAGAAAGCTCTCTTTGGGTTGTTTGAAATGCAATAGACGCAAGTGTTCTTTGTAATGGCCAACGTTGTGGTCATGGTTGTGTTGTTCGTGATTCTGAAGGTAGGGTCATTTGTGACCGATCGAGTCTGTATCGGGGGGTTGTGTATCGAAATTTGAGAATTTCTTGGATAATTCTGAAGTCACGAAGATGCTATAAGACTGAATTTTATTTGGTCAATTCACCAAACTTTCAATAGGATAAGATCAGAAATTTTGTCAAGAACGAGAATTTGATTTTGCTTTGAAAAACAACCGAGTTTTTTTTCTCTATATATGTGTTTGCGAATTTCATTTTGGTGAAATAAATAACCAAAATGTCAACAGACATACTGTTTCGGGTAGCAGCCATGTATAAAAGATATGTTTTTTCGGGTTTCAGTTGTGTCCAACAAACACACTTTTCGGTCCAAAATTCATTTTTTTGATAAATTTTCCAAACGATGAGTGGGTTCAGGAATAAAAAATTTTCGAGCTGACTTGGGCTCCACCCTAGCCCGGGGCGCTGCCCCAGGACCCTGCTGAGGGGCGTTGCCCCTCGACTCCACCAAAGGTTGCCGACCCTTGGACCCCGGATCCCCCAAATCGTAACAGAACCCGAACAAGTATGCATTCTGTATTCTCCCGACTTATTTGATGAAATGTCATGATCGCATTGGTCAAACTAATCGATCCAATTACACTAAAGTACTAACATGGTAATCCCTTTCTAGACGAGACAATCAAATGGATCATGTAATCCACGAACTAAATGCTCTGAACGTGGTGACCGCCATACAATAATGACTCATTTTCTTTCTCATGTATGTTCCATTATGGGATTTTAAGGATTTTCTATAACATTTTGCTTTTATTGAATTATTTATACTTCTAGATTTGTGAATCAGGCTCCTCATTTGTTAGTCATGGCAGTCGGTTCTTCGATATGAATGAAGACTTGATTCAATACTTGCCAATCTTTGATTAAAGTTGATATCGACTTCGATTCTATTTAATGGATTATATTCTCCAGTAAAAGAATGTAGGGAGGTCGTAGTTGGAAAATGATAAAACTTAGAGAAATATGAATTATAATCTAAGCCACGGGTGTGGTTGGTAAAAAATCATGGAGACTCATTTGTTTGCCCCAATTTGATATTATGTTTTCCTTGAAATTTTTTATGGAGTTGTTTTCTGCAGCTGAATAAGGCCTTAGCGCTATCACCTTAGGAAGATATTTAAGAGGAATGAAGTGTCTCAATTTGAATTTATTTTAATTGGGGGATTATGTTTTTTTTGAAAACCTCTAGAGAGACCTTGTGTCTCTCCTTCGGAAAAAGTTTGGAAAAGGTGAAAATTTCGGGGCGAACGTCCCAACTAGGTTGATGCGTCCGCTTACCTACAAAACACCAAATCCTCTTTTTTTAATAAAAAGAGCGAATCACGAAAAGTGAATCACCCACATAAATACAAGATTCAAATACAAAGCAAAGACGGATCAATAAGAAGATCCGAAACCAAAA